>JBBGZY010002801.1:0-299925 GCA_037952925.1 Lithobates clamitans | reverse complement strand
CCAGTGATGACATCAGCGGACTCCTGATGTGTATATAGATCACTCCAATTATAATTTTATATATCACCCCATCATTTATATTTTTTATATATATATATATATATATATATATATATATATATATCAATCACTCCAATAATAATATATGTATATATATAATATATATATATAAATATATATATATATATATATATATATCTCACCCCAATCATTTATATATATATATATATATATATATATATATATATATATATATATATATATATATATATATATATATATATATATAACTCCAATAATATAATCAGTACATTGATTATCAGTGCAGCCCCCATGAGAGGTGCCCAACAACTGCCAGCAGTGCCCCCTCAAAGTCTCTCAGTGCCCACCACAGTGCCAATCAGTGCCCATCACAGTCCCCACCACAGTGCCAATCAGTGCCCATCAGTGCTGCCTATAAGTGCCCATTTAGTGCTGCCTATAAGTGTCCATCAGTGCTGCATAGCAGTGCAAACTCATCAGTGCACACCAGTGAAGGAGAAAACAACATTTTATGACAAAATAAGAAAAAAGTTTTTTTGTTCAAAAATTGGGTCTTTTTTAGACCCCGAGGTGATGAAATACCATCAAAAGAAAGCTCTATTTGTGGGAAGAAAATGATAAAAATGTAGTTTGGGTACAGTGTTGTATGACCGCGTAATTGTCATTCAAAGTGGGACAGCGCTGAAAGCTGAAAATTGTCCTGGGCGGGGGGGGGGGGGGGGGGGGGGGGTGCCGGTATTGAAGTGGTGAATCTTCAACTGCCATAATGCTGCACATGTGATCCGTTATGACACCAGCCATTGGATGGTTTGACAGTTTGGTTGAGAGCACAACCAATGTGACAGTTAGCATTCCCAACATGCCAGAAATAGAAATGTTTTTTGAAACTGTTAAAATCGATGGGATTCCTTCCTCTTTAATACAAGTAGACAGCATTTTATTTATAAATAACGCACAGGCACGAGGATGCACTGATGAGTTAGCACTGATATGCAGCACTGATGGACACTTATAGGCAGCACTGATGGGCACTGATTGGCACTGTGGTGGGGACTGTGATGGGCACTGATTGGCACTGTGGTGGGCACTGATTGGCACTGTGGTGGGCACTGAGAGACTTTGAGGGGGCACTGCTGGCAGTTGTTGGGCACCTCTCATTGGGGGCTGCACTGATAATCAATGTGCTGATTATCAGCACAGACCCCCCTCTGACAGAGAGAGCCGCCGATTGGCTCTCCCTGTCAGCGCGAACCGAGGAATGCCGTTTCCTGGCACTTCCAGGTTCACGCGATGATCACGTGGTAAGAAGCCTCTGTCAGGACTCCGGTGTCAGGACTCTGCAGCCCTGATACATGGGAGTCAGCGCAGAGGGGGGAGGGTAGAAACTGGTAGGATCAGCCAACTATTTCCTACTCAGCACAAGCACTGTGCTCTATAACAGGCTTTAAAGGAACAGGATCTTCTTTAATGGTGCAAAAAAACACACAAAAATATATTTTTTTATAAAAACATCGTTATTGGAGTCCAAAGTTTTAAAAGAAACGGGGGGGACAATGAATGTTGTCCACATTTCATAAAGACAATTCAGTGCACATGTACAATATACACATAAAGTAGTTACTGTAACCAGCGTGATGCTTGTTGCTTGACATGTTTCACTTTTCAGCTTCTTCAGGAGATTATAATGCAATATGTAGCTACAAAAAGACAAATACAATCAAAATAAAAAATAAACAACAATAATTCCAAAAATTTGCATAAAGAATTTTTAGTAATTATGCATGACCGTAAATTAACATTTCTGTTATCAAAGTAAATGTGTATCAAAAAGATATAACAACATAAATATGTTCAATGAATATTAGGGGTGCAACAGATCGTCATTGATCCGTGATCCGTACGGATCAACCTCCGCGGATCGGGACACCCGCGATCCGAAGAGCGGTCTGTGGCCTCGGCCATAGGAAAGGCCGCGGCTTTGGCCTAGCTCCGGAGCGGCAGCCATCTTGGTACACCCGGCGGCCGTTTACCACATGATCGCTCCGTCAAATGACGGAGCGATCACTTGTAACAAACCGGCGTTATGTCATGACGCCGGTTCCTCTCCCCCCTCTGTGTACTGATCTGTACAGTGGAGGGGAGAATTCGGATGGCAGCAGTGCCAATACTCTGCAATGCCCTGACAATACTCTGCAATGCCCTGACAATACTCTGCAATGCCCTGACAATACTCTGCCATACCCTGACAATACTCTGCCATACCCTGACAATACTCTGCCATACCCTGCCAATACTCTTCCATACCCTGCCAATACTCTGCCATACCCTGCCAATATACCCGGCAATACCCTGCAATACCCGGCAATACTCTGCCATACCCTGCTAATATATTACAGTGGGGGAGATTGTGGATATTACAGTGGGGATGATTTTTTTTTTGTTGATGCGAACCGTGACTCCTGACAATACTCTGCAATGCCCTGACAATACTCTGCAATGCCCTGACAATACTCTGCAATGCCCTGACAATACTCTGCCATACCCTGCCAATACTCTGCCATACCCTGCCAATACTCTGCCATACCCTGCCAATACTCTGCCAATACCCTGCCAATATACCCGCCAATACCCTGCAATACTCTGCCATACCCTGCTAATATATTACAGTGGGGGAGATTGTGGATATTACAGTGGGGGAGATTTTTTTTTGTTAATCCGAACCGTGACTCCTGATCCCAGGAACGATCCGAACCGTCAGTTTTTTGATCCGTTGCCCCCCTAATGAATATCCATGAGGGTCAGCACTATACAGAGAAGCACACAACATGAACATAAAACTCACCATGTATATAGAATGTAATCAAGCTAATGCACACTACTAAAGGGTCCAAAACTGATGTAAGAAGAGGTACCCAGGCCACCTACAGTGTCCCATCGGATAACAAATAGAGATCATGCACCCATCACCAAGACCAACATACACATAAGAAGGGCTTGAAGATCAAACCTACCAAGCGTATCCTCAAAACTCACCGTATCTGTCAGAACAAAGACATAGCAGCCACCAGGCCAGACGGGACTGGTGGCCCCAGCCACAGAGCCAGCCATGGAGCAGGAGGTGGCTGCTATGTCTTTGTTCTGACAGATACGGTGAGTTTTGAGGATACGCATGGTAGGTTTGATCTTCAGGCCCTTCTTATGTGTATGGTCATGCTGATGGGTGTATGATCTCTATTTGTTATCAGATGGGACACTGTAGGTGTCCTGGGGATGGTATTTATTAAATATGTCCACATTCATCATCACGGGTGTTTAATAATAAGAAACAGAAACACTGCAGATTACTCCACCGCACCCGAAAGTGAAGAATCAGACCCCTTTTTCATTTTAGTGGGTCGGCATAACTGCCAGGCAACCAAAATTTTTATATAAAGGCCATTAGTCATCTCTGTGTCCCTGTCATGTTGGGATTATTTATTGTCCCTTGCACTGGAATTTTGAACTTTTCTCTCCATAATTTTATGTTATATATATATATATATAATGTAGGTGAAGGTGCTAAATCTGATTCTTTTTTATTGCAGATGTACGCGGTATTTACTGCAGACACAGCTCACAAGGCAGGACTACCCCAGTGAGCGAGACAGAATATGAAAGCTACATTGAGACTCCACCAGCATGTGATGTTCACAAGGAGTCCCCACCAGCATGTGACGTTCACACGGAGACTCCACCAGCATGTGACGTTCACACGGAGACTCCACCAGCATGTGACGTTCACACGGAGACTCCACCAGCATGTGACGTTCACACGGAGACTCCACCAGCATGTGACGTTCACACGGAGACTCCACCAGCATGTGACGTTCACAAGGAGTCCCCACCAGCATGTGACATTCACAAGGAGTCCCCACCAGCATGTGACGTTCACACGGAGACTCCACCAGCATGTGATGTTCACACGGAGACTCCACCAGCATGTGACGTTCACACGGAGATTCCACCAGCATGTGACGTTCACACGGAGACTCCACCAGCATGTGACGTTCACACGGAGACTCTACCAGCATGTGACGTTCACAAGGAGTCCCCACCAGCATGTGACGTTCACACGGAGACTCCACCAGCATGTGACGTTCACACGGAGACTCCACCAGCATGTGACGTTCACACGGAGACTCCACCAGCATGTGACGTTCACACGGAAACTCCACCAGCATGTGACGTACACACGGAGACTCCACCAGCATGTGACGTTCACACGGAGAATCCACCAGCATGTGACATTCACATGGAGAATCCACCAGCATGTGACGTTCACACGGAGACTCCACCAGCATGTGACGTTCACACGGAGACTC
Organism: Lithobates clamitans; assembly: GCA_037952925.1. NCBI lineage: Eukaryota > Metazoa > Chordata > Amphibia > Anura > Ranidae > Lithobates > Lithobates clamitans. Next base: position 295,522 of record JBBGZY010002801.1, on the reverse strand, counting down.
CACCAGCATGTGACGTTCACACGGAGACTCCACCAGCATGTGACGTTCACACGGAGACTCCACCAGCATGTGACGTTCACACGGAGACTCCACCAGCATGTGACGTTCACATGGAGACTCCACCAGCATGTGACGTTCACACGGAGACTTCACCAGCATGTGTAATTCACACGGAGTCTCCACCAGCATGTGACGTTCACACGGATACTCCACCAGCATGTGACATTCACATTGAGACACCACCTGAATGTCACATTCATGTTGAGACTACAGCACAATGTGAGGTTCATGTTGAGAACCCACCAAAATACCAGGGCAGCCATTTAAATATCTCCTCCCATGAAGATGAGGGCAAGCCTAAAGAAAAGGATAGGCAGATCCTGGTGGTAGGAGACTCTGTTATTAGAGGGACAGAGAGGGCAATCTGTCAGAATGACCGCGATCAACGAACAGTATATTGTTTCCCAGTCGCACGAGTTCGGGACATTGCAGATCGGATGGACGGATTGTTGGATGGGGCTGGGGAGGATCCAGTTGTCATGGTACATATAGGAACCAATGACAACATTAGAAGAAAATGGAGCACCCTACAAAATGATTTCAGGGACTTAGGGGCTATATTGAAGAAAAGGACCTCCAAGGCAGCATTTTCAGAAATACTGCCTGTACCTCGAGCCACACCAAGGAGGCAACAGGAGCTTAGGGAGCTTAGCAAGTGGCTGAAGAACTGGTGCAGGAAGGAGGGGTTTGGCTTCATGGAGACCTGGACTGACTTTTCAATGTGTCACTTGCTCTACAGCAGGGATGGACTGCACTTAAATGAGCAGGGTGCAGCTCTGTTGGGAAAGAAAATAACCAAAAGGGTGGAAAAAATGTTAAATCCACCACCAGCATGTGACGTTCACACGGAGACGCCACCAGCATGTGACGTTCACACGAAGACACCATCAGCATGTGACGTTAACACGGAGACTTCACCAGCATTGGATGTTCACATGGAGATTCCACTAGCATGTGATGTTCACACGGAGACGCCACCAGCATGTGACGTTCACATGGAGACACCACCAGCTTGTAACGTTCACACGGAGCCTCCACCAGCATGTGTAGTTCACACGGAGACTCCACCAGCATGTGACGTTCACACGGAGACGCCACCAGCACGTGACGTTCATACGGAGACGCCACCAGCACGTGACGTTCACACGGAGACTCCACCAGCATGTGACGTTCACACGGAGATGCCACCAGCACGTGACGTTCACACGGAGACGCCACCAGCACGTGACGTTCACACGGAGACGCCACCAGCATGTGACGTTAACATGAAGACTTCTCCAGCATGTGACGTTCACATGGAGACACCACCAGCATGTGTAGTTCACACGGAGTCTCCACCAGCATGTGACGTTCACACAGATACTGCACCAGCATGTGACATTCACATTGAGACACCACCTGAATGTGACATTCATGTTGAGACTACAGCACAATGTGAGGTTCATGTTGAGAACCCACCAAAATATCAGGGCAGCCATTTGAATATCTCCTCCCATGAAGATGAGGGCAAGCCTAAAGAAAAGGATAGGCAGATCCTGGTGGTAGGAGACTCTGTTATTAGAGGGACAGAGAGGGCAATCTGTCAGAATGACCGCGATCAACGAACAGTATATTGTTTCCCAGTCGCACGAGTTCGGGACATTGCAGATCGGATGGACGGATTGTTGGATGGGGCTGGGGAGGATCCAGTTGTCATGGTACATATAGGAACCAATGACAACATTAGAAGAAAATGGAGCACCCTACAAAATGATTTCAGGGACTTAGGGGCTATATTGAAGAAAAGGACCTCCAAGGCAGCATTTTCAGAAATACTGCCTGTACCTCGTGCCACACCAAGGAGGCAACAGGAGCTTAGGGAGCTTAGCAAGTGGCTGAAGAACTGGTGCAGGAAGGAGGGGTTTGGCTTCATGGAGACCTGGACTGACTTTTCAATGTGTCACTTGCTCTACAGCAGGGATGGACTGCACTTAAATGAGCAGGGTGCAGCTCTGTTGGGAAAGAAAATAACCAAAAGGGTGGAAAAAATGTTAAATCCACCACCAGCATGTGACGTTCACACGGAGACGCCACCAGCATGTGACGTTCACACGAAGACACCATCAGCATGTGACGTTAACACGGAGACTTCACCAGCATTGGATGTTCACATGGAGATTCCACTAGCATGTGATGTTCACACGGAGACGCCACCAGCATGTGACGTTCACACGGAGACACCACCAGCTTGTGACGTTCACACGGAGCCTCCACCAGCATGTGTAGTTCACACGGAGACTCCACCAGCATGTGACATTCACACGGAGACGCCACCAGCACGTTACGTTCACACGAAGACGCCACCAGCACGTGAGGTTCACACGGAGACTCCACCAGCATGTGACGTTCACACGGAGATGCCACCAGCACGTGACGTTCACACGGAGACGCCACCAGCACGTGACGTTCACACGGAGACGCCACCAGCATGTGACGTTCACACGGAGACGCCACCAGCATGTGACGTTAACATGGAGACTTCACCAGCATGGGATGTTCACATGGAGATTCCACCAGCATGTGACGTTCACACGGAGACACCACCAGCATGTGTAGTTCACACGGAGTCTCCACCAGCATGTGACGTTCACACGGATACTCCACCAGCATGTGACATTCACATTGAGACACCACCTGAATGTGACATTCATGTTGAGACTACAGCACAATGTGAGGTTCATGTTGAGAACCCACCAAAATATCAGGGCAGCCATTTGAATATCTCCTCCCATGAAGATGAGGGCAAGCCTAAAGAAAAGGATAGGCAGATCCTGGTGGTAGGAGACTCTGTTATTAGAGGGACAGAGAGGGCAATCTGTCAGAATGACCGCGATCAACGAACAGTATATTGTTTCCCAGTCGCACGAGTTCGGGACATTGCAAATCGGATGGACGGATTGTTGGATGGGGCTGGGGAGGATCCAGTTGTCATGGTACATATTGGAACCAATGACAACATTAGAAGAAAATGGAGCACCCTACAAAATGATTTCAGGGACTTAGGGGCTATATTGAAGAAAAGGACCTCCAAGGCAGCATTTTCAGAAATACTGCCTGTACCTCGAGCCACACCAAGGAGGCAACAGGAGCTTAGGGAGCTTAGCAAGTGGCTGAAGAACTGGTGCAGGAAGGAGGGGTTTGGCTTCATGGAGACCTGGACTGACTTTTCAATTGGTCACTTGCTCTACAGCAAGGATGGACTGCACTTAAATGAGCAGGGTGCAGCTCTGTTGGGAAAGAAAATAACCAAAAGGGTGGAAAAAATGTTAAATCCACCACCAGCATGTGGCGTTCACACGGAGGCGCCACCAGCATGTGACGTTCACATGAAGACACCATCAGCATGTGACGTTAACACGGAGACTTCACCAGCATTGGATGTTCAAATGGAGATTCCACTAGCATGTGACGTTCACACGGAGCCTCCACCAGCATGTGTAGTTCACACAGAGACTCCACCAGCATGTGACGTTCACACAGAGACTCCACCAGCATGTGACATTCACACGGATACTCCACCAGCATGTGACATTCACATTGAGACACCACCTGAATGTCACATTCATGTTGAGACCACAGCACAATGTGAGGTTCATGTTGAGAACCCACCAAAATACCAGGGCAGCCATTTGAATATCTCCTCCCATGAAGATGAGGGCAAGCCTAAAGAAAAGGATAGGCAGATCCTGGTGGTAGGAGACTCTGTTATTAGAGGGACAGAGAGGGCAATCTGTCAGAATGACCGCGATCAACGAACAGTATATTGTTTCCCAGTCGCACGAGTTCGGGACATTGCAGATCGGATGGACGGATTGTTGGATGGGGCTGGGGAGGATCCAGTTGTCATGGTACATATTGGAACCAATGACAACATTAGAAGAAAATGGAGCACCCTACAAAATGATTTCAGGGACTTAGGGGCTATATTGAAGAAAAGGACCTCCAAGGCAGCATTTTCAGAAATACTGCCTGTACCTCGAGCCACACCAAGGAGGCAACAGGAGCTTAGGGAGCTTAGCAAGTGGCTGAAGAACTGGTGCAGGAAGGAGGGGTTTGGCTTCATGGAGACCTGGACTGACTTTTCAATGTGTCACTTGCTCTACAGCAGGGATGGACTGCACTTAAATGAGCAGGGTGCAGCTCTGTTGGGAAAGAAAATAACCAAAAAGGTGGAAAAAATGTTAAATCAACCACGTGTCATTCACATCGAAACTCCTCCAGCATGCAACGATTCTGTTGAGACTCGGGCAGAATGTAACTTTCCCACAAAGACACCGGCAGATTGTGGCATTACCACTGAGACTCTGGAAGAATGTGACGTTCATCAGCAGCTTCTGAATCACAGACTAAATGTCTGAGGAACCCTCCCAGGGACCAGGTACGGCTTTACCAACACAGGTCCCTACACTGGTGGTGGCTGCCACTCCAGTATCCAGAGGGCCTTCCCATCAGCCCTCTATTTCCCTTTTTGGAGCTTCTGAATCACCAACTATGAATGTAAATGGACAAACAAGATGATTGACTGTTCCTAGAAGAAGACTCAAGAAAAATTCTAAGGAACCCTCCCGAGGGACCAGGTATGGCTGTACCAACACAGGTCCCTACACTGGTGGCTGCCACTTCAGTAACCAGAGGGTTTTCCCATCAGCCCTCCATTTTCGTTTTTGGAACTTCTGAATCACCAACTATCAATGCAGCTGGACAAACAAGACAATTGGCTGTTCCTAGAAGAAGACTCAACAAAAAGTCTGAGGAAGCCTCCCTGGGACCAGGTACAGCTGTACCAACACAGGTCCCTACACTGGTGCGAGCTGCTACTCCAGTAACCGGAGGGTCTTCCCATCAGCCCTCTACTTACCTTTCTGCAGCTTCTGCAGAAGCTTTAAGGTTCGACAATACGTCGCCAAAACATAATCACCTGAAGGACAAGGGGGAGTATGGAAGAGGGAGAGAGGGAGGAAAAGGGGGCGGGAGGTTGGAGAAAGAAGGGGGTGAGGGTTGGGGGGAACCCCCACACCCCTTCCTTAACCTTAACCTCCCCTCCCCCCTCCTTTCCTCCCTCTCTCCCTCTTCCATACTCCCCCTCCAGGCGTGTGTTGGACCGGCTGAGGGGAGGTTGGAGGCCGGTATTCTTTGGGTGTGTTTTGGAGTGTTATATACATAAATTGCAGTTTAGGATAAGTTTGGATTTCTTCTGGAGGCGCTTTGAGTTGACATAATTGATGAACTCCGTTCAGTGGGGGCGGGCCTTAGAGAACAGAGGCCGCATACAGGCAACACAGAGGCTTAGGGGTTAGCCTTGCAGCACTGGGGTCCATGGTTCAAATCCTGACCAGGACACTATCTGCATGGAGTTTGCATGTTCTCCCTGTGCTTGCGTGGGTTTCCTCCGGGTACTCCGGTTTCCTCCCACACTACAAAGACATGCTACCTTGCGTTGGTGGTGCAGTGGTGAGCATAGCTGCCTTTCAAGCAGCTGACCCGGGTTCGATTCCCGGCCAACGCCTTCTCCAATACTTGGAGTCCTCAGAGAGAAAAGCGCTATACAAGGGTGGAATGAAGACTGAAGCGAATGTGTGGAATGTTTGAGGAAGAAAATGTTCCCCCAGAATCTATAGAAGGTGAACCCAGCAACTGATAGAAGACACTTAGGCTGCGATCACACCTAGGCCTTCCGGATCGCGGGCGGAATTACTGCGATTCCAGATTGTGATCCAGTTATTTTCAATGGCACCCCAATCATGGGACAATATTGTCACCTGACAAATCACACAAAAAAAAATGCGGGACGCCTATTTACCATAGGCCGCCAGGCAACAATCGCGGCAAAATCACGCCTCGATTGGGATGACATTGAAAGTAAAGGGATCGCAAGCGTGTGCTGCGTTTTGCACCGATTCGGGAATCCAGAACACCTAGGTGTGACCAAATCCTTGCCGTGTCCATCATACGACAAGAACTTCTTGCACAAACGTCCCCCCAACATGAATAATACACCCATAACCCCCCAACATGAATATTACACCCATACTCCCCCATCAGGAATATTACACCGACACCCCCCATCCTGACACTGATGTCCCCCCAGGAATATTACACCGACACCCCCCATCCTGACACGGACGTCCCCCCAGAAATATTACACCGACACCCCCCCATCCTAACACCCCCCAGGAATATTACACCGACACCCCCCATCCTGACACTGGCGTCCCCCCAGGAATATTACACCGACACCCCCCATCCTGACACTGACATCCACCCAGCAGGAATAAGAAAATAAGGATGATCCTCAGCTCCATCTAGTGGTCATAATGCAGTACATGTATGACAGGAAGCTACACAGACCAATAGGGTGGTTAGAGGGTTGGAAAGGGGAGGCCACGGCGTGTCCATGCCCAGTAAGTGGCAAAATATTTCCTCTGCTCAGGGGTCCACACTTAAGGCAAGGTGATTTCCATTCTAGCAGCAGCTTTGATAGAAAATAAAGTGTGTCGCTGTAGTGAAGCAGGGGCTGTTATCTGCTAGTTCTTACCCTTGGAGGATCTTCCATAGGCTTTGGCACACAGCGCTCTTTGTTGCTCCACTTCATCTTTCTCTTGATATTCACTTAACAAGGAGCTGAGGTATTCTTCCTGTGACAAGAAGAAAGGAAGACGTAAGAGTCCCTATCCTGGACAAGAAGAGCTCAGCAATCAAGGCTTCATAGCAGGACTCCAGGTAGACCTTAAAGTGGACCTCTCAGCAACTTTACAAGTCTGCATGAAGAAATAGAATATACCGTATTCTTCTATCCCTTCTACAAGTGCAAAAATGTCACTTTTCATCCTGCCGGAAATATACAGAGCTCAGAACTTTCTGCTCTTGTTGTCTCTGGACTGTTTTCAGTCCCAGTTCTCTATGTGGACTACAAAACATCACCTCACTATGTTATAGACAGGGGGGAGTATTCTGTAGTCCAAACACACTTTCTGTCCTACGGTGACAACATCTCCATAGATTCAGTACAGTGAGTGTTGTCACCATAGGACAGGAAGTTACTGGCAGGATCAAAGACAAAGGGAAAAGAAAACGAATGCAGCCACCATATCTAAGGACTGCTCAGCTGAAGTATAGTACATTTTTGTATTTCAGGTTCCCCCATAAATCAGTTGGCCCCATCTGTGTACCCCCACAAATCACTTGCCCCATCAGAGTACATATATAGATCAGTTGCCCCATCAAACTGCCCCCATAGATTAGTTGAATCATCATCGTGCCCCCATAGATTAGTTTCCTCCATCACAGAGCTCAGTGTACCTGTAGGAGAACTCCCTATAGCCTGGCAGGCAGAAGGTGGGAGCTGGCAGGAGAAATGTGCTGCAGGGCACCCAGCAGGCACGTGAAGTCATTGGTTGCTAGGCATGCCGGCATCTCTAGCAACCAATGACTGCTGCTCAATGGACCAGGACTTGTGGGCGGTCCGCCATGTTAGTGAAGGCTCCATGAACCTATCAGCCTGTGCAGGAGGTGGAGCCAGGGACTTTATGTGGGAGGAGACTCACCTAATCTCTCGGTGTAGGAGAATTCAGACTGAGGAGTGGGTGGAGCAGAATAGTTAGGGGCGGGGCAAAGGAGTATGACGTAATGTTGTGGGGGAGGTGCTAGGAGAGGGAGCCTGTCACCTGTGCCCTGCCCCCGAGCATAATGCCTGGGTCATGCCCCCCCCTTGTCTTGGCCCCCTGCTTCCAGTCATATGCTCTATTGATCTACTGACCACCCTCCCCCCCATAGATCTCCTGCTCTGTATGGACAATCACTCATGCCCAATACTTGGGGAAAAGGAAAAATTGGAACAGGGAACAAAGGAATATAAATGTAAATATGGCGGAACACGGCATGCCGCGGTGACAACTTTCCACCATATCAGTCTCCGGTCACATCTGCGCGTTCCGGTAATGCGCACAGAAATGCACTTTTCCACGCAATCCCGGAACACACAAAAATATCTGCCTCACGCTTGTAGTGCCATTTATTGTAAATGTCCCCCCAAAACGTGAGACCCCATTACAAGAAATGTGGCAAAATGCGCGGGAAAGAAAAAAGGGCAACGCACTGAAATCAATGGGGGGCGCTATGCTTGTTGGGGGTTTGTCATCCAGGTGTATGTCAGAGGAGTGACTGGGACCGGCATTGGTGTCAGCGGACGCACTATTAACCCCCAGCATTGGTGTCAGCGGATGCACTATTAACCCCCAGCATTAGTGTCAGCGGACGTACTATTAACCCCCAGCATTGGTGTCAGCGGATGCACTATTAACACCCAGCATTGGTGTCAGCGGACGCACTATTAACCTCTAGCATTGGTGCCAGCGGACACACTATTAACCCCCAGCATTAGTGTCAGCGGACGCACTTTTAACTCCCAGCATTGGTGTCAGCAGACACACTATTAACTCCAGCATTGGTGTCAGCGGACGCACTAATAACCCCCAGCATTAGTGTCAGCAGACGCACTTTTATCCCCCAGCATTAGTGTCAGCGGACGCACTATTAACCCCCAGCATTAGTGTCAGCGGACGCACTATTAACCCCCCAGCATTAGTGTCAGCGGACGCACCATTAACCCCCAGCATTAGTGTCAGCGGACGCACTATTAACCCCGGCATTAGTGTCAGCAGACGCACTATTAACCACAGCATTGGTGTCAGCGGATGCACTATTAACCCCCCAGCATTAGTGTCAGCGGACGTACTATTAACCCCCAGCATTGGTGTCAGCGGACGCACTATTAACTCCCAGCATTGGTGTCAGCGGACGCACTATTAACTCCCAGCATTGGTGTCAGCGGACGCACTATTAACCCCCAGCATTGGTGTCAGCGGACGCACTATTAACCCCCAGCATTAGTGTCAGCAGACGCACTATTATCCCCCAGCATTGGTGTCAGCGGACGCACTATTATCCCCCAGCATTAGTGTCAGCGGACGTTCTATTAACCCCCAGCATTGGTGTCAGCGGACGCACTATTAACCCCCAGCATTAGTGTCAGCGGACGTTCTATTAACCCCCAGCATTAGTGTCAGCGGACGCACTATTAACCCCCAGCATTAGTGTCAGCAGACGCACTATTATCCCCCAGCATTGGTGTCAGCGGACGCACTATTAACCCCCAGCATTAGTGTCAGTGGACGCACTATTAACCCCCAGCATTAGTGTCAGCGGACGCACTATTAACCCCCAGCATTGGTGTCAGCGGACGCACTATTTTTTTTTTTTTAACAGTAGAAGTTTTATTTATTTAGAAAATTCGGATGTACAATAGATCAATGACAGAACAATCAGTACATTACTTGCACATTAAAGGGTATGACAATACTATGAGAGTAACATCATTAAGCAAATGGAATAAGGTTTATAGCGATAAAGCTACTGAGTGGAATCCATCACTTCTTGTGAAGTCAGAATTAGGCATCAGAGGTGCAGGGAGAAGGGGGGGGGGGTGCAGGCATCACCGCCAAGAGTTTAAACTAACTCTATCCCACTTCTCTGATTCCTGGCTTATGGGAGGAAGAGAAACCCCGAGGGGAGGGGGGGGGGAGGAGGAGAAGAAGGGGAGAGGGGGGAGGGAGGGAGGGAGGGAAGGAGGGGGGAGGGGGGAGAGGAGGGGAGCCACGGAGATGCCCGTCCCGCACCCCCAGGTCTCCATCGAGCACCACACATATTGTATTTACTGTTGCATAATATAAGACCTCTCATATCAAAACGTCAGACCACTGTGACCATATTTTCCCATATTTTGCCAGGCAATTTCTACTTTCGTATGTCATCTTATACAATGGTAGGACTCTATTAACTGTACTTTGCCATGAGGCCACCGTGGGGAGCTCCGTAGTCCTCCACCTCAGAAGGATTTCTCCAGCAGACGCACTATTAACCACGGCATTAGTGTCAGCGGACGCACTATTAACCCCCAGCACTGGTGTCAGCGGACGCACTATTAACCCCCAGCACTGGTGTCAGCGGACGTACTATTAACCTCCAGCATTAGTGTCAGCGGACGCACTATTAACCCCCAGCACTGGTGTCAGCGGACGCACTATTAACCCCCAGCACTGGTGTCAGCGGATGCACTATTAACCCCCAGCATTAGTGTCAGCGGACGCACTATTAACCCCCAGCACTGGTGTCAGCGGACGCACTATTAACCCCCAGCACTGGTGTCAGCGGACGCACTATTAACCTCCAGCATTGGTGTCAGCGGACGCATTATTAACCCCCGGCATTGGTGTCAGCAGACGCACTATTAACCCTCAGCATTGGTGTCAGCGGACGCACTATTAACTGCCAGCATTGGTGTCAGCGGACGCACTATTAACCCCCAGCATTGGTGTCAGTGGACGCATTATTAACCCCCGGAATTGGTGTCAGCGGACGCATTATTAACCCCCAACATTGGTGTCAGCGGACGCACTATTAACCCCCAGCATTGGTGTTAGCGGATGCACTACTAACTCCCAGCATTGGTGTCAGCGGACGAACTATTAACCCCCCAGCATTGGTGTCAGCAGACGCACTATTAACTTCCAGCATTGGTGTCAGCGGACGCACTATTAACTTCCAGCATTGGTGTCAGCGGACGTACTATTAACTTCCAGCATTGGTGTCAGCGGACGCACTATTAACCCCCAGCACTGGTGTCAGCGGACGTACTATTAACCCCCAGCACTGGTGTCAGCGGACGTACTATTAACTCTCGGCAGTGGTGTCAGCGGACGCACTATTAACCCCCAGCATTGGTGTCAGCGGACGCACTATTAACCCCCGGCATTGGTGTCAGCGGACGCATTATTAGCCCCCAGCATTGGTGTCAGCCGACGCACTATTACCCCCAGCATTGGTGTCAGTGGACGCATTATTAACCCCCAGCATTGGTGTTAGCGGATGCACTACTAACTCCCAGCATTGGTGTCAGCGGACGCACTATTAACTCCCAGCATAATAGGGTGTACACACGGTCGGACTTTGTTCGGATATTCCGACAACAAAATCCTAGGATTTTTTCCGACGGATGTTGGCTCAAACTTGTCTTGCATACATACGGTCACACAAAGTTGTTGGAAAATTCGATCATTCTGAACGCGGTGACGTAAAACACGTACGTCGGGACTATAAACGGATAAGTGGCCAATAGCTTTCATCTCTTCATTTATTCTGAGCCTGCGTGGCACTTTGTCCGTCGGATTTGTGTACACACGATCGGAATTTCCGACAACGGATTTGTTGTCGGAAAAATTATTCTCCTGCTCTCCAACTTTGTGTGTCGGAAAATCCGATGGAAAATGTCCGATGGAGCCCCCACACGGTCGGAATTTCCGACAACACGCTCCGATCGGACATTTTTCATCGGAAAATCCGACCGTGTGTACGGGGCATTAGAGTCATCGGACGCACTATTAACCCCCAGCATTCGTGTCAGCGGATGCACGATTAACCCCCAGCATTGGTGTTAGCAGATGCACTACTAACTCCCAGCATTGGTGTCAGCGGACGAACTATTAACCCCCCAGCATTGGTGTCAGCAGACGCACTATTAACTTCCAGCATTGGTGTCAGCGGACGCACTATTAACTTCCAGCATTGGTGTCAGCGGACGCACTATTAACTTCCAGCATTGGTGTCAGCGGACGTACTATTAACTTCCAGCATTGGTGTCAGCGGACGCACTATTAACCCCCAGCACTGGTGTCAGCGGACGTACTATTAACCCCCAGCACTGGTGTCAGCGGACGTACTATTAACTCTCGGCAGTGGTGTCAGCGGACGCACTATTAACCCCCAGCATTGGTGTCAGCGGACGCACTATTAACCCCCGGCATTGGTGTCAGCGGACGCATTATTAGCCCCCAGCATTGGTGTCAGCCGACGCACTATTACCCCCAGCATTGGTGTCAGTGGACGCATTATTAACCCCCAGCATTGGTGTTAGCGGATGCACTACTAACTCCCAGCATTGGTGTCAGCGGACGCACTATTAACTCCCAGCATAATAGGGTGTACACACGGTCGGACTTTGTTCGGATATTCCGACAACAAAATCCTAGGATTTTTTCCGACGGATGTTGGCTCAAACTTGTCTTGCATACACACGGTCACACAAAGTTGTTGGAAAATTCGATCATTCTGAACGCGGTGACGTAAAACACGTACGTCGGGACTATAAACGGATAAGTGGCCAATAGCTTTCATCTCTTCATTTATTCTGAGCCTGCGTGGCACTTTGTCCGTCGGATTTGTGTACACACGATCGGAATTTCCGACAACAGATTTGTTGTCGGAAAAATTATTCTCCTGCTCTCCAACTTTGTGTGTCGGAAAATCCGATGGAAAATGTCCGATGGAGCCCACACACGGTCGGAATTTCCGACAACACGCTCCGATCGGACATTTTTCATCGGAAAATCCGACCGTGTGTACGGGGCATTAGAGTCATCGGACGCACTATTAACCCCCAGCATTCGTGTCAGCGGATGCACGATTAACCCCCAGCATTGGTGTCAGCGGACGCACTATTAACTCCCAGCATTAGTGTCAGCGGACGCACTATTATCCCAAGCATTATTGTCAGCGGACGTTCTATTAACCCCCAGCATTGGTGTCAGCGGACGCACTATTAACCCCCAGCATTAGTGTCAGCGGACGCACTATTAACCCCCAGCATTGGTGTCAGCGGACGCACTATTAACTGCCAGCATTGGTGTCAGCGGACGCATTATTAACCCCCAGCATTGGTGTCAGCGGACGCACTATTAACCCCCAGCATTGGTGTTAGCGGATGCACTAATAACTTCCAGCATTGGTGTCAGCGGACGCACTATTAACCCCCAGCATTGGTGTTAGCGGATGCACTACTAACTCCCAGCATTGGTGTCAGCGGACGCACTATTAACCCCCAGCATTGGTGTCAGCAGACGCACTATTAACTTCCAGCATTGGTGTCAGCGGACGCACTATTAACCCCAAGCACTGGTGTCAGCGGACGTACTATTAACTCTCGGCAGTGGTGTCAGCGGACGCACTATTAACCCCAGCATTGGTGTCAGCGGACGCACTATTAACCTCCAGCATTGGTGTCAGCGGACGCATTATTAACCCCCAGCATTGGTGTCAGCAGACGCACTATTAACCCCCAGCATTGGTGTCAGTGGACGCATTATTAACCCCTGGCATTGGTGTCAGCGGACGCATTATTAACCCCCAGCATTGGTGTCAGCGGACGCACTATTAACCCCCAGCATTGGTGTTAGCGGACGCACTATTATCCCCCAGCATTGGTGTTAGCGGATGCACTACTAACTCCCAGCATTGGTGTCAGCGGACGCACTATTAACTCCCAGCATAATAGGGCGTACACACGGTCGGACTTTGTTCGGACATTCCGACAACAAAATCCTAGGATTTTTTCCGACGGATGTTGGCTCAAACTTGTCTTGCATACACACGGTCACACAAAGTTGTTGGAAAATCCGATCATTCTGAACGCGGTGACGTAAAACATGAACGTCGGGACTATAAACGGGTAAGTGGCCAATAGCTTTCATCTCTTCATTTATTCTGAGCATGCGTGGCACTTTGTCCGTCGGATTTGTGTACACACGATCGGAATTTCCGACAACGGATTTTGTTGTCGGAAAATTTTATCTCCTGCTCTCCAACTTTGTGTGTCGGAAAATCCGATGGAAAATGTCCAATGGAGCCCACACACGGTCGGAATTTCCGACAACACGCTCCGATCGGACATTTTCCATCGGAAAATCCGACCGTGTGTACGGGGCATTAGAGTCATCGGACGCATGACTTGGTTACCAGCGGGGGGGAGGGACCATATTCGGGACCCACTCCCAACTTTCCCTAGGTGTTGAGGTATGTTGTTTTTGGGGTGAGCCCCTGGGGTTGGCCTTTTACCGCGATGTACCTTCCCCCGTGTGGGGGTCCTCCCCGTTTCATCCCCTGCCCCTTGCATGCCTGGTGGTGGTTTGGTTCCCCTGTCTGGGTCACCTATCCTGCGCTGCTGTTGGCTGTATGGACACCCACTCATTTCATAGTGCTTGCCCACCCTTGCTCCGGTCCCTGCAGTGATTTTCCATCCACATCACTTGTTGCACCATCCGTTCTGGCTAGCTATCATACCAGCTATGCGCTGACTGACAGGTTACCCATTGAACTCTCCGAGTATCATGTCATGAGACTCGGAACCATCCCGCATTGCACTATGGGCATTGTAGGCTCTATGTGCAAACTGCGGTGCGCATGTGCGGAAGCCTCAGGTGTGCCGATCAGGTGTGGGGGGTATATTAGAGCCAGCCAGTCCACTCACCACTCTGTTGGACTTCAGGGGCGCCTATTACTGGGTCATGCTTCCAAGAGTAAAAGGTTTGTTTTATTGTATTTCATGCAAACAAAATTGTATTGTTATCTTATATTTTTTTCTTTTTTTACTTAGAACCTTCTAAATTTGGCACAGGCACATATCATTTCCCTGAGGAAGCCAATATTTTGGCGAAACATTTAGGAACTGATAACCTGTATTACTGGCCTACAACACCTAGGCTTGACCTGCTCTATTATACACTACATGTATTGTATCAGTTATATTTGTGCATGTATGTAAATCTTATGTGCTTCTCTTTTTTCTATATATGTAAACAGAATAAAATGTAATTGTCTCTTTTAGTACTCTTTGTTGCTTTCCTTTTATTGGCACTGCTATAGTCCCCCTCCACCTCTCTCTACCATTTTTTACTTACTGGGATGAGGTGCCGTATCTGTTGAGGATCCCCAGCCATACCCCAATTTTCCATATATATATATATATAGATATAGATAGATATATATATAGATATATATATATAGATATATATAGATATATATATATATATATATATATATATATATATATATATATATATATATATATATATATATATATATAGATAGATAATATATATATATATATATATATATATATATATAGATATATATATATATATATCTATATATATATATATATATATATATGTTATCTATATAATGGAATTTCTTGGAATTCTTTAATGAAAAAGTTCCTTGTTAACCTCCTCCACATCTCTAAGCCCCACTCCCCATAAAAAGTAATTAATTAAAAAAAAAAAATATATATATATATATAACTTATTTATATATATTTAATGTTTAATTATTTAACTATTTATTATTGTTATTATTAATAAACAGGATTTATATAGCGCCAACAGCGCTTTACAACATGAGGGCAGACAGTACATTTACAACTCAATACAGGAGGGATCAGAGGGCCCTGATCATTAGAGCTTACAATCTAGAAGGGAGGGTCAAGTGGAAACAAAAGGTAATAACTGTGGGGGGTGAGCTGATAGAGAAAATTAAAAAACAGTTGTTAGGTGTGGGTAGGGTAGGCTTCTCTGAAGAGAAGGGTTTTCAGGGATTGTCTAAAAGCTACTAGAGTAGGAGATAAGTGGACAGATTGGGGTAGGGTATTCCATAGGATTGGAGAGGCTTTGGAAAAGTCCTGGAGGCGAGCATGGGAGGAGGTGACGAGGGAGGTAGAGAGCAGGAGGTCTTGAGAGGAACGAAGAGAACGAGTAGGTTGGTATTTACCGACTACGCTAGTGAAGTAGCTGGGGGCGAAATTGTGGACGGCTTTGTACGTAGTTGTTAGTGTTTTGAATTCAATTCTTTGGCCGAGCGGAAGCCAGTGGAGGGATTGACAGAGGAGTGGCAGACACAGAGCGATTGGTAAGGTGGATGGGTCTGGCAGCGGCATTCATGATGGATTGAAGAGGTGATAGACTATGTAGAGGTAGGCCAATGAGAAGGGAGTTGCAGTAGTCGAGGCGAGAGATGACCGGGGAGTGAATTAAGTGAATTTGTGGGGTCATCGGTTAGAAAGGGGCATATTTTGGAGATGTTGCGGAGGTTGAGGCGGCAGGATTTGGACAGTGATTGGACGTGGTGCTTGAAGGAAAGTCCAGAGTCCAGGACGACACCAAGAACCTTGGCATGTGGGGGATGGGCTAATAGTTGTGCCGTTGATTTAAACCGAGAGATCAGGGGAAGGGGCATATGGGGGAGGAAAAATTATAAGTTGGGTTTTGGATAGATTGAGTTTGAGGAAGTGGTGTGACATCCAGACTGATATATCTGATAGTAAATTAGTGATACGTGAGGAGACTGAGGGAGTGAGCTGTGGGGTAGAGAAATAGATTTGGGTGTCGTCAGCGTAGAGTTGGTATTGGAAGCCGTGGGAGGCAATCAACTGATTCAAGGAGGTGGTGATGATTGAGAAAAGGAGAGGTCCAAGAACAGAACCTTTGGGGGACCCCAACTGAGAAAGGAAGAGGAGAAGAGGAAGTAGAGTTGTAGGAAACGCTAAAAGGTGCGGTTGGATAAGTAGGAAGAGAACCAGCGAAGAGCACAGTCACAGAGACCAAAGTCGTGGAGTTTTTCGAGGAGGAGGGGGTGGTCAACAGTGTCAAAGGCAGCAGAGAGGTCCAGGAGTAGGAGTACAGAATAATGTCGATTGGTTTTGGCCATTAGTAGATCGTTTGTTAGTTTTATTTTTTTATTTTGCTCATGCTATTGATATGATAGGTCCATCCCCACTTCCAGCGTCTCTGAGGTGAACAGTCCTTACTTCTACACTTACTTACACCATAACGCAAGCGTTGTCCATCCATTTCGACCTGGGCTCAGAGGAAGGGGGCTGAATACTTCAACGTAGAAGACTGAGGACATCTAGTGGCGGGAAAGAAGAACTGCTGGGGACAGCTCTGAAGTATAGGCGAGTACTGCAGAAAAAGCAGTTTAATTTTTTATCTTACTCGATCCTTCAATTTGATCCGATGACGGCAGACTTTCACCTTTTCCCATGGAAGTGACTCAATACGCAGCAGTTTCTACAAACCTCCTGAACTGGTCGGACTCGATCCGGCCCCGTTTCTGTTGGCCCAGCACATGAGGAAGCAGCGCATTGCCTGGCGTTCTTCTTGTATTTTGGTTGTGTAATGAGGACACGGATATTGCTTTAAAGGATGAACAGAGGTCGCCGCAAATTGTGACTCCCCATCGAAAAGGAAGAAGAACAAAGAATCCCTTTGTAACATGAAACACCTAAAGAAGAAGAAGCACATTGTTACCTTCTTTATAAAGTGTATCTAACCCCAAGAACACAAATGTGATACATTGCAGCTTACTATTTCTTAGGTGTGGTGGCTGCATTTGTTTTCTTTTTTTCCTTTATTTTCACCTGCTGATCCTGCCAGTAACACACTTCCTGTCCCAGGGTGACAACGCTCATTTTACTGGATCTATGGAGCAGCAGTGTTGTCACCCTAGGGCAGGAAGTGTGTTGGGAGTACAGAACAACTCCCCGACTTCTTATCCTCATAAGATAAAGAAAATGGGTTCTGTAGTCCACAGAGGGAGTCGTGGGGCTGACGACAGTCAACAGAGGCAAAGAGCACAGGAAGTTACGAGCTGACCACATTTCTGGCAGGATCTACAGTCTTTCTATGCACCTAGCAAACAAATATAACAAAACACGTTCAATAGTATATATTTGGAAAAAATTGGAACAAATAATAGAAGTTTGTTGTCAGGGTTTACAGAATAAAAAGGAACACAGTATCTTACAAAAGTAAGTACACCCCTCACTCACGTTTCTGTAAATCTTTTCTTCTCTCTTTTCATGTGACAACACTGAAGAAATGACACTTTGCTACAATGTAAAGTAGTGAGTGTACAGCTTGTATAACAGTGTAAATTTGCTGTCCCCTCAAAATAACTCAACACACAGCCATTAATGTCTAAACCGCTGGCAACAAAAGTCAGTGCACCCCTAAGTGAAAATCTCCAAATTGGGCCCAAAGTGTCAATATTTTGTGTGGCCACCATTATTTCCCAGCACTGCCTCAACCCTCTTGGGCATGGAGGTCACCAGAGCTTCACAGGTTGTCACTGGAGTCCTCTTCCCCTCCTCCATGATGACATCACGGACCTGGTGGATGTTAGAGACCTTGCGCTCCTCCACCTTCCGTTTGAGGATGTCCTACAGATGATCAATAGGGTTTAGGTCTGGAGACATGCTTGGCCAGTCCATCACCTTTACCCTCAGCTTCTTTAGCAAGGCAGTGGTCATCTTGGAGGTGTGTTTGGGGTGGTTATCATGTTGGAATACTGCCCTGCGGCCCAGTCCCTGAAGGGAGGGGATCATGCTCTGCTTCAGTATGTCACAGTACATGTTGGCATTCATGGTTCCCTCAATGAACTGTAGCCCCCCAGTGCCGGCAGCACTCATGCAGCCCCAGACCATGACACTCCCACCACCATGCTTGACTGTAGACAAGACACACTTGTCTTTGTCCTCCTCACCTGGTTGCCCCCACACACGCTTGTCACCATCTGAACCAAATACGTTTATCTTGGTCTCATCAGACCACAGGACATGGTTCCAGTAATCCATCTCCTTAGTCTGCTTGTCTTCAGCAAACTGTTTGCGACTTTCTTGTACATCATCTTTAGAAGAGGCTTCCTTCTGGGATGACAGCCATGCAGACCAATTTGATGCAGTGTGCGGCGTATGGTCTGAGCACCGACAGGCTGACCCCCCACCCCTACAACCTCTGCAGCAATGCTGGCAGCACTCATACGTCTATTTCCCAAAGACAACCTCTGGATATGACGCTGATCACGTGACCTCAACTTCTTTGGTGGACCATGGCGAGGCCTGTTCTGAGTGGAACCTGTCCTATTATACCATTGTATGGTCTTGGCCACCGTGCTGCAGCTCAGTTTTCAGGGTCTTGGCAATCTTCTTATAGCCTAGGCCAGTGATAGCGAACCTTGGCACCCCAGATGTTTTGGAACTACATTTCCCATGATGCTCATGGACTCTGCAATGTAATTGAGCATCATGGGAAATGTGGTTCCAAAACATCTGGGGTGCCAAGGTTCACCATCACTGGCCTAGGCCATCTTTATGTAGAGCAACTATTCTTTTTTTCAGAACCTCAGAGAGTTCTTTGCCATCAGGTGCCATGATGAACTTCCAGTGACCAGTATGAGAGAGTGAGAGCGATAACACCAAATTGAACACACCTGCTCCCAATTCACACCTGAGACCTTGTAACACTAATGAGTCACATGACCCCGGGGAGGGAAAATGGCTAATTGGGACCAATTTGGACATTTTCACTTAGGGGTGTACTGACTTTTGTTGCCAGCAGTTTAGACATTAATGGCTGTGTGTTGAGTTATTTTGAGGGGACAGCAAATTTACACTGTTATACAAGCTGTACACTCACTACTTTACATTGTAGCAAAGTGTCATTTCTTCAGTGTTGTCACATGAAAAGATAGAAGAAAAGATTTACACAAATGCCACTGAGGGGTGTCAGATACTGTACATTGGTCTCTTACAGTGGCGGCGCCAGGTGGGTGCTTGGGTGTGCTGAATCTCCCCCCAAAAATATTCAAGCACCCTCATAGCACCCCCAAAATTTCCACAGAGGTATTACAGTACCGTCATGGGATTTTTAAAAAATTATTTGGTACCTGCTGTGAATCCTGTCTGCAAGAGGCTACGGACTCTTTTGTAAAGTGGAGGGATACCTCCGAATAAGCTGCTAATGATCAGTTAGACCCGGCAGGGGCTGGGTGGTGAGGAGCCTGTATCAGTGGTGGATTGATCCAGTGCTGGGTGGTGACACGTGCTATCTCCTGCATTTGCCACCAAAAATGAATGGGATGGAAGAAGCCAAGAGAGCCCAGCCCTGCGCAGTGCCCCAGGAACCTGGAGGAAGCAGGTATTCTAAGGAGAGAGAGGAGGAGGGAGGGAGCAGAACGGAGCTGTTGCACTCAGTGCATTGCAGTCTGCAGAGCTGACTGAGCCTGCCAGTCTCAGAGGACAAGAGGGGTGTGTGTGTCACATGGTGTGCTCCGAGGAGGAAGGCTTAGGAGGAGCGAGGCTGATCACTGCTGCAGGCATCCTTCTGTTTTTTATGTAGCTGCTTAGCCTGGAAGGGAGGGCTTTCCAGTCCTCTGATCTATAGCGGCATGCTGCATTATACAGGCACTGACTGAGGGGCATGCCTGACCTGGACTGAGCAGTGAAATTCTCTGATATCAGCCCTCTTATTGGGCACATGTACTGCAATCATTAGAATGTCACGCAGATCAGGAGTGCTTGTGTATGCTACTTACAGTGAACAAATGATGAACAGGTGTCCCCATAACAGTGCACCATTGGACTCCAAGGGGTCACATTCCTGCTCTTGCACTGTGTATAGGGTCACCATTGTACTGTGGACACTGTGTATGGGGTCACCGTTGTGCTGTGGGTACTGTGTGTGGGGTCACCGTCGTGCTGTGGGCACTGTGTATGGGGTCACCGTTGTGCTGTGGGCACTGTGTATGGGGTCGTCCTCCTGCTGTGGGCACTGTGTATGGGGTCACCCTCCTGCTGTGGGCACTGTGAATGGGGTCACCATTGTGCTGTGGGCACTGTGTATGGGGTCACCGTCCTGCTGTGGGCACTGTGTATGGGGTCACCGTGGGGCTGTGGGCACTGTGTATGGGGTCACCGTGGTGCTGTGGGCACTGTGTATGGGGTCGTCCTCCTGCTGTGGGCACTGTGTATGGGGTCACCCTCCTGCTGTGGGCACTGTGTATGGGGTCACCGTCCTGCTGTGGGCACTGTGTATGGGGTCACCGTGGGGCTGTGGACACTGTGCATGGGGTCACCGTGGTGCTGTGGGCACTGTGTATGGGGTCACCTTCCTGCTGTGGGCACTGTGTATGGGGTCACCCTCCTGCTGTGGGCACTGTGTATGGGGTCACCATTGTGCTGTGGGCACTGTGTATGGGGTCTCCGTCCTGCTGTGGGCACTGTGTATGGGGTCACCGTGGGGCTGTGGGCACTGTGTATGGGGTCACCGTGGTGCTGTGGGCACTGTGTATGGGGTCGTCCTCCTGCTGTGGGCACTGTGTATGGGGTCACCCTCCTGCTGTGGGCACTGTGTATGGGGTCACCATTGTGCTGTGGGCACTGTGTATGGGGTCACCATCCTGCTGTGGGCACTGTGTATGGGGTGACCGTGGGGCTGTGGGCACTGTGTATGGGGTCACCTTCCTGCTGTGGGCACTGTGTATGGGGTCACAGTCCTGCTGTGGGCACTGTGTATGGGGTCACCATCCTGCTGTGGGCACTGTGTATGGGGTCACCATCCTGCTGTGGGCACTGTGTACGGGGTCAGCGTTGTGCTGTGGGCACTGTGTATGG
Source organism: Lithobates clamitans (assembly GCA_037952925.1). Taxonomy (NCBI): domain Eukaryota; kingdom Metazoa; phylum Chordata; class Amphibia; order Anura; family Ranidae; genus Lithobates; species Lithobates clamitans. The sequence goes on along the minus strand of JBBGZY010002801.1, from coordinate 274,089 downwards.
GGTCACCGTTGTGCTGTGGGCACTGTGTATGGGGTCACCCTCCTGCTGTGGGCACTGTGTATGGGGTCACCATCGTGCTATGGGCACTGTGCATGGGGTCACCATCGTGCTGTGGCCACTGTGTATGGGGTCACCATTGTGCTGTGGGCACTATGTGTGGGGTCACCGTTGTGCTGTGGGCACTGTGTATGGGGTCACCCTCCTGCTGTGGGCACTGTGTATGGGGTCACCGTCCTGCTGTGGGCACTGTGCATGGGGTCATTGTCGTGCTGTGGGCATTGTGTATGGGGTCAGCGTCGTGCTGTGGGCACTGAGTATGGGGTCAGCATCGTGCTGTGGGCACTGTGTATGGGGTCACCGTTGTGCTGTGGGCACTGTGTATGGGGTCACTGTTGTGCTGTGGGCACTGTGTATGGGGTCACCGTTGTGCTGTGGGCACTGTGTGTGGGGTCACCGTCGTCCTATTGGCACTATGTATGGGGTCACCGTTGTGCTGTGGGCACTGTGTATGCGGTCACCGTTGTGCTGTGGGCACTGTGTATGGGGTCACCGTGGTGCTGTGGGCACTGTGTATGTGGTCACCGTCGTGCTGTGGGCACAGTGTATGGAGTCACCGTCATGCTGTGGGCACTGTGTATGGGGTCACCGTCGTGCTGTGGGCACTGTGTATGGAGTCACCATCGTGCTGGGGGCACTGTGTATGGGGTCACCGTCGTACTTTGGGCACTGTATATGGGGTCACTGTTGTGCTGTGTGCACTGTGTATGGGATCACTGTCCTGCTGTGGGCACTCTGTATGGGGTCACCGTCCTGCTGTGGGCACTGTGTATGGGGTCACCGTCCTGCTGTGGGCACTGTGTATGGGGTCCCCCTCCTGCTGTGGGCACTGTGTATGGGGTCACCCTCCTGCTATGGGTACTGTGTATGGAGTCACCGTCCTGCTGTGGGCACTGTGTATGGAGTCACCGTTGTGCTCTGGGCACTGTGTATGGAGTCACCGTTGTGCTGTGGGTACTGTGTGTGGGGTCACCGTCGTGCTGTGGGCACTGTGTATGGGGTCACCGTTGTGCTGTGGGCACTGTGTGTGGGGTCACCATCGTGCTGTGGGCACTGTGTATGGGGTCACCGTTGTGCTGTGGGCACTGTGTATGGGGTCACCCTCCTGCTGTGGGCACTGTGTATGGGGTCACCCTCCTGCTGTGGGCACTGTGTATGGGGTCACCATTGTGCTGTGGGCACTGTGTATGGGGTCATCGTCCTGCTGTGGGCACTGTGTATGGGGTCACCTTCCTGCTGTGGGCACTGTGTATGGGGTCACAGTCCTGCTGTGGGCACTGTGCATGGGGTCACCTTTCTGCTATGGGCACTGTGTATGGGGTCACCATCCTGCTGTGGGCACTGTGTATGGGGTCACCATCCTGCTGTGGGCACTGTGTACGGGGTCAGTGTCGTGCTGTGGGCACTGTTTATGGGGTCACCGTTGTGCTGTGGGCACTGTGTATGGGGGTCACCATCGTGCTGTGGGCACCGTGTATGGGGTCACCATCGTGCTGTGGGCACTGTGTATGGGGTCACCGTCCTGCTGTGGGCACTGTGTATGGGGTCACTGTCCTGCTGTGGGCACTGTGCATGGGGTCACCGTCGTGCTGTGGGCACTGAGTATGGGGTCAGCATCGTGCTGTGGGCACTGTGTACGTGGTCAGCGTCGTGCTGTGGGCACTGTGTGTGGGGTCACCGTTGTGCTGTGGGAAATGTGTATGCGGTCACTGTTGTGCTGTGGGCACTGTGTATGGGGTCACCGTTGTGCTGTGGGCACTGTGTATGGGGTCACCGTCCTGCTTTGGGCACTGTTTTTGGGGTCACTGTTGTGCTGTGTGCACTGTGTATGGGATCACTGTCCTGCTGTGGGCACTGTGTATGGGGTTACCATCCTGCTGTGGGCACTGTGTATGGGGTCACCCTCCTGCTGTGGGCACTGTGTATGGAGTCACCGTCCTGCTGTGGGCACTGTGTATGGAGTCACCGTCCTGCTGTGGGCACTGTGTATGGAGTCACCGTTGTGCTGTGGGCACTGGGTAAGGGGCCACTCTCCAGCTCTGGGCACTCTACAGGGCACTCTCTCTAAGGGGGAACTCTCCTGCTCTGGGAGCTCTAAAGGGGCCACTCTCCTGCCCTGAGCACTCTAAGGGGCCACTGTTCTGCTCTGGGCACTCTAATGAGGGAACTCTCCTGCTGTGGGCACTGTGTATTGGGTCACCATCTGGCTGTGGGCACTATGTAATGGGTCACCATTGTGCTGTGGGCACTGTGTAATGGGGTCACTGTTGTGCTGTGAGCACTGTGTATGGGGTCACCGTCGTGCTGTGGGCACTGTGTATGGAGTCACCGTCCTGCTGTGGGCAATGTGTATGGGGTCACCATCATGCTGTGAGCACTGTGTATGGGGTCACCATCGCGCTGTGGGCACTGTGTATGGAGTCACCGTCCTGCTGTGGGCAATGTGTATGGGGTCACCATCATGCTGTGAGCACTGTGTATGGGGTCACCGTAGTGCTGTGGGCACTGTGTATGGGGTCACAGTTGTGCTGTGAGCACTGTGTATGGGGTCACCATCATGCTGTGAGCATTGCGTATGGGGTCACCGTTGTGCTGTGGGCTCTGGGTAAGGGGCCACTCTCCTGCTCTGGGAGCTCTAAAGGGGCCACTCTCCTGCTCTGGGTGCTATAAAGGGCACTCTCTCTAAGGTGGAACTCTCCTGCTCTGGGCACTCTAAAGGGGCCACTGTTCTGCTCTGGGCACTCTAAAGAGTGAACTCTCCTGCTCTGGTCACTGTCCTGCCGTGGGCACTGTGTAATGGGTCACCATTGTGCTGTGGGAACTGTGTAATGGGGTCACCGTTGTGCTGTGGGCACTGTGTAATGGGGTCACCATTGTGCTGTGGGCACTGTGTATGGGGTCACCCGTCCTGCTGTGGGCACTATGTATGGGGGTCACCATCCTGCTGTGGGCACTGTGTAAGGGGCCACTCTCCTGCTCTGGGCACTCTAAGGGGCCACTGTTCTGCTCTGGGCATTCTAATGAGGGAACTCTCCTGCTGTGGGCACTGTGTATTGGGTCACTATTGTGCTGTGGGCGCTGTGTATCGGGATCACCGTTGTGCTGTGGGCACTGTGTATGGGGTCACCGTTATGTTGTGGGCACTGTGTATGGGGTCATCGTCACGCTGTGGGCACTGTGTATGGAGTCACCATCCTGCTGTGGGCACTGTGTATGGGGTCACCGTTGTGCTGTGGGCACTGGGTAAGGGGCCACTCTCCTGCTCCGGGTGCTCTAAAGGGGCCATTCTCCTTCTCTGGGCGCTATAAAGGGCACTCTCTCTAAGGGGGAATTCTCCTGCTCTGGGCGCTCTAAAGGGGCCACTGTTCTGCTCTGGGCACTCTAGAGAGGGAACTCTCCTGCTGTGGGCACTGTGTATGGGGTCACTGTCCTGCCGTGGGCACTGTGTAATGGGTCACCGTTGTGCTGTGGGCACTGTGTAATGGGTCACCGTTGTGCTGTGGGCACTGTGTAATGGGGTCACCGTTGTGCTGTGAGCACTGTGTATGGAGTCACCATCCTGCTGTGGGCACTGTGTAAGGGGCCTCTCTCCTGCTCTGGGCACTCTCTCTAAGGGACCACTCTAAAAAGGGAACTCTCCTGCTGTGGGCACTGTATATGGGGTCGCTGTCCTGGTGTGGGCACTGTATATGGGGGCACTGTCCTGCTCTGGGCCCACTAAAGGGGGCACTCTCCTGCTCTGGGCCCTCTAAAGGGGGCACTCTCCTGCTCTGGGCCCTCTAAAGGGGGCACTCTCCTGCTCTGGGCCCTCTAAAGGGGGCACTCTCTTGCTCTGGGCCCTCTAAAGGGGGCACTCTCTTGCTCTGGGCCCTCTAAAGGGGGCACTCTCTTGCTCTGGGCCCTCTAAAGGGGGCACTCTCTTGCTCTGGGCCCTCTAAAGGGGCACTCTCTCTATGGGGTCACTGTCCTTCTCTTGGCACTCTAAGGGGTCACTCCTAATCTGGGCACTCTAAGGGGTCACTCCTGCTCTGCACTGTATGCCGTGTACTGTCCCTCACTGTTATGCTGTGCTGGGTGTTCTGGCGGCCCTAACATGTACTAGGGGTTATCATTGCTGGCCCTTATACATGCTGGGGTTTATCATCGCTGGTTCCATTTGAGCTTGTTATACTCCAACAATCAATTCTGTGTGCCCAAAGGCCCTATTTTGTCTATACAATGGGAGAGACCTTGAAAAAACACCCACTTTTTGACCACGCCCACAAGAGGGCGACACGTGCCGCACTAGCACCACCAATTATACTTTCAGCACCCCCAAAAAAAATTGTCTGGAGCCGCCCCTGGTCTCTCGCCTGTATCTTACCCCTGGAACACACACATCACTCCGCTGGGATTCTCAGTGTTTAATGACTCTGCAAATCCCTATGGTGGGAATGTGATTCCTGTGGCTGGGAGTGACAGCTGTGAGTGCTGAGCCCATACATTGCACTGACAGGCTGCAGTGATCACAGCTGATTGGTTACTATGGGCTCCTCTGCCTCATAACTAATCTGTACAATCATTAAATCAATCTGTGGCATATCTGAGAGCGGAATGTATAGAGCTACGATTATAAAGTAGATGTAAAACCCGAACACTAAATATCATTAAAAAAAATCACCATTTTTATTTTCTATATTGTCCTGTTTTATTTTATTTTTTATCTGTTTTTGCTATAAATACTGCTGATCTCCTGCGTCTCTTTGTCATGCAGTTTATCTCCCCGTGTACTTTGGTCTCAGCTGAACATCATTTCTCCAGACATCGGAAGCCAATCCTGAGCAATGTGTGTGAGGGGATCCCCCCCAGACCCCCTTATACTGTACCTTGGTGGTCTCACAGGGGCTCAGCTCCCGGGGAAGGTGTTCTAATGTCTCAATCTGTCTCAGTTTCTTCTGCAATCTCCTGAGTTCTGTGCTCTCCATCATGGCACTGCGAGAACAATACAAACCTAATGAGAAAAGAAAAGGAAAGCGGGCGCAAGGGAGGTAAGAACATTCCAATGTCCCCACTATAGTCTATGCCTGAGCCCAGGAGCTGACACTCTAATGTCCTCACTATAGTCTATGACTGAGCCCAGGAGCTGACACTCCAATGTCCCCACTATAGTCTATGACTGAGCCCAGGAGCTGACACTCTAATGTCCCCACTATAGTCTATGACTGAGCCCAGGAGCTGACACTCCAATGTCCCCACTATAGTCTATGACTGAGCCCAGGAGCTGACACTCCAATGTCCCCACTATAGTCTATGACTGAGCCCAGGAGCTGACACTGTAATGTCCCCACTATAGACTATGACTGAGCCCAGGAGCTGACACTCTAATGTCCCCACTATAGTCTATGACTGGGCCCAGGAGCTGACACTCCAATGTCCCCACTATAGTCTATGACTGAGCCCAAGAGCTGACACTCCAATGTCCTCACTATAGTCTATGGCTAAGCCCAGGAGCTGACACTCCAACGTCCCCAGTACAGTCCATGACTGAGCCCAGGAACTGACACACTAATGTCCCCAGTATAGTTTATGACTGAGCCCAGGAGCTGACACTCTAATGCCCCCAGTACAGTCTATGACTAAGCCCAGGAGCTTACACTCTAATGCCCCCAGTACAGTCTATGACTAAGCCCAGGAGCTTACACTCTAATGCCCCCAGTACAGTGTACGGCGGAGTCCCCCCTTCACATCAGAAGTCCCCCTGATCCCACCAGAGTCCCCGATCACATTAGAGTACCCCAATACCAGAGCACCCCACTCACTCTCACAGCCCCCGAATCAAGGAGCCCCCCAATCAGAGAGGAGTGTGAGGCGGTGGGGGGGAGACGGATTTCTTTTCCTCCTGAATGTTGGGGGTTTCTCTTCATGTCGCCCACCTTGGGGTGGGGGGAGGGTCATGCATTGCCATGGTGCGGACAAGCTGAGCCCCCATCACCATGGCAACGAATGATGCCGCACTACCCAGACCCAGAGTGTTATTGGATGTGTCTTCCTGAATGTTGGGGTCGCCCCCCTCCCCCCCCGGACAGGGTCATGCATTGCCATGGTGATGGCGGCCATCTTGCGCGCACAATGACAATACATGACCCTGCCCGGGGGGGTTGACACACAGAGCTGCACCCCCAAAATTTAGGAAGAAAGGGAAGTGCGCTGGTCATGGTGCCGGCCTGGTAAGACCATGGCAAGTCCTGGCACTGATCCAGGAGAACTGTGTCCTGTGCACCCCTGGGTGATAAACATCTACAGAGGGTGTGACACACACAGAGGGCAGGGCTGACACCTCATACAGGGAGGAATGGGGGTCATTCTATCCTATAAGGGGGTCACAGAGGGGGAGGGGAGCGCTCTGTCCCTCACATGCTCTGCAGTCTCTACTATATGGCACCATTCACCTCTCACCCTTCTCCTCCACCGACCCCGGAAGGTAAATACAATCCTCACCCGGAAGTAAACACAAATGCCGGAAGTAGGAGGAGCCCGAGAAACATTTGGTTCTCTTTGGTTGGTGGGGGAAGAAGACTATTAGGGGGCGGAACGTCACATGATCTTGTCTTCAGCAGAGGTCCCGCCCATCAACAGTGGGCAGAGAGATCATGTGACCTGGAGGAGAGGTGAGTGTGATCATTACTGAGGACCGCCCACAGGGAGGCTGAGCCCAGGAGCTGACACTCTAATGTCCCCACTATAGTCTATGACTGAATCCAGGAGCTGACACTCTAATGTCCCCACTATAGTCTATGACTGAGCCCAGGAGCTGACACTCTAATGTCACCACTATAGTCTATGACTGAGCCCAGGAGCTGACACTCTAATGTCCCCACTATAGTCTATGACTGGGCCCAGGAGCTGACACTCCAATGTCCCCACTATAGTCTATGACTGAGCCCAGGAGCTTACACTCCAATGTCCCCAGTGCAGTCTATGACTGAGCCCAGGAGCTGACACTCTAATGTCCCTAGTGCAGTCTATGACTGAGCCCAGGAGCTGACACTCTAATGTCCCCACTATAGTCTATGGCTGATCCCAGGAGCTGACACTCTAATGTCCCCACTATAGTCTATGACTGAGCCCAGGAGCTGACACTCTAATGTCCCCAGTGCAGTCTATGACTGAGCCCAGGAGCTGACACTCTAATGTCCCCAGTACAGTCTATGGCTGAGCCCAGGAGCTGACACTCTAATGTCCCCAGTGCAGTCTATGACTGAGCCTCTAATCTTTATCTGCTTGAACCTTTGCCAGGAAATGTGGAGTTGTCGGAGTGTGGGGAGTGGTGCTCCAGTGAGATTTCGGCAGACCTTCGGAGAAAGGTGGCTGAAGTCTATCAGTCTGGACAGGGTTACACCACCATCTCCAAGGCCCTGGACCTCAATCGGACTACGGTCAGAGCCATTCTCACCAAGTGGAAGAAGTTTGGAACGGTGGTGAATCTACCTAGGAGTGGTCGTCCTGCGAAAATCTCCCCCCAGGCCAGAAGGATCATCATCAGTGAAGTCAAGAAGAAGCCTTCTGCCTGGTCCCGGGAACTGCAGGCCTCTCTGGCCTCGGCTCAGGGGAATGTTCAGGACTCAACCATTAGAAAGACTCTGTGCAAAAACGGGAGAGTGGTGAGCCGGAAACCTCTCTTCCCTAAAAGGAACATGGCGGCTTGTCAGGAGTGCAGCGGAAATCTCCAGAATATCTCATCTCTGGAAGGGCGTTCTGTGCCACCAAGAATCAAAAGTCCACTGTGTTCAGAAAAGGTATATGATGTTCCAGAGTTCCTGTGGGACTCATACTGTTCTATGGAATCAGAATAAAGAATTCACTCACCACCAGTGTAAAGAGGTACTACCATGACCACCAGTGTACAGAGGTACTACCATGACCACCAGTGTAAGGAGGTACTACCATTACCACCAGTGTAAGGAGGTACTGCCATGACCACCAGTGTAAGGAGGAACTACCATTACCACCAGTGTAAGGAGGTACTGCCATGACCACCAGTGTAAGGAGGAACTACCATGACCACCAGTGTACGGAGGTACTGCCATGACCACCAGTGTAAGGAGGAACTACCATGACCACCAGTGTACGGAGGTACTACCATGACCACCAGTGTAAGGAGGTACTGCCATGACCACCAGTGTAAAGAGGTACTGCCATGACCACCAGTGTAAAGAGGTACTGCCATGACCACCAGTGTAAGGAGGTACTGCCATGACCACCAGTGTAAAGAGGTACTGCCATGACCACCAGTGTAAAGAGGTACTGCCATGACCACCAGTGTAAAGAGGTACTGCCATGACCACCAGTGTAAAGAGGTACTGCCATGACCACCAGTGTAAGGAGGAACTGCCATGACCACCAGTGTAAGGAGGTACTACCATGACCACCAGTGTAAGGAGGAACTACCATTACCACCAGTGTAAGGAGGTACTGCCATGACCACCAGTGTAAAGAGGTACTGCCATGACCACCAGTGTAAGGAGGAACTGCCATGACCACCAGTGTAAGGAGGAACTACCATTACCACCAGTGTAAGGAGGAACTGCCATGACCACCAGTGTAAGGAGGTACTACCATGATCACCAGTGTAAGGAGGTACTACCATGACCACCACTGTAAAGAGGTACTGCCATGACCACCAGTGTAAGGAGGTACTACCATGACCACCAGTGTAAGGAGGTACTACCATGACCACCAGTGTAAAGAGGTACTGCCATGACCATCAGTGTAAGGCGACAGCCATGACCACCAGTGTAAGGAGGTCCTATCATGACCACCAGTGTAAGGAGGTCCTACCATGACCATCAGTGTACGGAGGTACTACCATGACCACCAGTGTAAGGCAACAGCCATGACCACCAGTGTAAGGAGGTTCTATCATGACCACCAGTGTAAGGAGGGGATTTATCTCGGGGGGGTGTCTCTGGGGGTGTGTCTCTGGGGGTGTGTCTCTGGGGGGGTGTCTCTGGGGTGTATCTCTGGGGTGTGTCTCTGGGATGAATCCCTGGGGGTAAGGAGGTACTACCATGACCACCAGTGTACGGAGGTACTGCCATGACCACCAGTGTATGGAGGTACTACCAGTGTAAGGAGGTGCTACCATGACCACCAGTGTAAGGAGGTACTACCATGACCACCAGTGTAAGGAGGTACTACCATGACCACCAGTGTAAGGAGGTACTACCATGACCACCAGTGTAAGGAGGTACTACCATGACCACCAGTGTAAGGAGGTACTGCCATGACCACCAGTGTAAGGAGGTCCTATCATGACCACCAGTGTAAGGAGGTCCTACCATGACCACCAGTGTAAGGAGGTCCTACCATGACCACCAGTGTGTCTCTGGGGGTGTGTCTCTGGGGGGGGGGTCTCTGGGGGTGTGTCTCTAGGGGTGTGTCTCTGGGATGTATCCCTGGGGGTGTGTCTCTGGGGGTGTGTGTCACTGGGGGTGTGTCTCTGGGGGTGTGTCTCTGATGGTGTGTCTTGGGGTGTGTCTCTGGGACATTGACACACCTGGAAATGGTTTCACATCCATATAAAATGTATATTTATTGTGAATAATAATGATATATAGGAAATAATGTCGATTTACTTCCTGATGTAGTTTTGTATTTCCCCCCCTTTCATGCAGTGTCTCCGCCCCCCCAGAAGGTGAAGGACTTCCTCTCCTGGAGGTTCAGCTCTCTGATTCTGCAGATTTGTGACCACCAGAAGCAGATGGAATCCATTGTGTACTTTTTTGGTCAGCGTCACCTGAGGCTGTCTGATTCATCATGAAGCCTGACAGGTATGGATGGGGGATAAAAGAAAAATAAATATCTGCGCTAACTAAAAAAGAACATCAAAAAGCAGCTGACATAGTTTGTAGATTTCATCAAACATAAATATAAAGGTCAGAATGCAGCGCTTAAATAAAATAAATGTCCAAATATAAATAATAGTCCATGGAATTCAATCAGCAATACAGATGATATGGAAACCTCCACCAGACTTCAGTGTGTAAAGGAAAAGCACACCACACCCTTGTGCTATCAGTCTGCTTACCAGAAAGATATAAACAATATGCGATGTACTCATATGGTGCAGAAGGTCAGCAGCAAATCCAAATAGCACACTCTATCATTGGTAGGCACAGCATGGAAGCAATCAGGTCATCATATATCACAGGCTCAGGACTCACATTAACGATAGATGTATTGGTGCAGTCATCAACAGGAATAAACCAATGAAAAGAAAGCAACAATAGTGAAGCCCGTAAGATAAAACAATCAAGGTTTATTGTAGTCTACTTACAGGTAGGAAGTAAATTCATCGCAACAAAAAGGAACAATCCGCGGCTTTTAGCGTGCTTGCATCAACCAGCCTGACATGTTTCATCCTATGTGGATATCATCAGAGGATATCATCAGGGGGGGGGGGATACCAGGGGACATTGCTGAATCTCTGGGGGGGGATACCAGGGGACATCGCTGAATCTCTGGGGGGGGGATACCAGGGGACATCGCTGAATCTCTGGGGGGGGGATACCAGGGGACATCGCTGAATCTCTGGGGGGGGGATACCAGGGGACATCGCTGAATCTCTGGGGGGGATACCAGGGGACATCGCTGAATCTCTGGGGGGGGGGGGATACCAGGGGACATTGCTGAATCTCTGGGGGGGGGGATACCAGGGGACATCACTGAATCTCTGGGGGGGATACCAGGGGACATCGCTGAATCTCTGGGGGGGATACCAGGGGACATTGCTGAATCTCTGGGGGGGGGATACCAGGGGACATCGCTGAATCTCTGGGGGGGGATACCAGGGGACATTGCTGAATCTCTGGGGGGGATACCAGGGGACATCGCTGAATCTCTGGGGGGGGATACCAGGTGATATCGCTGAATCTCTGGGGGGATACCAGGGGACATCGCTGAATCTCTGGGGGGGGGGAAGATACCAAGGGACATTGCTGAATCTCTTGGGGGGGGGATACCAGGGGACATTGCTGAATCTCTGGGGGGGGTACCAGGGGACATTGCTGAATCTCTAGGGGGGGGAATACCAGGGGACATTGCTGAATCTCTGGGGATACCAGGGGACATTGCTGAATCTCTGGGGGGGGATACCAGGGGACATTGCTGAATATCTGGGGGGGGGGGATACCAGGGGACATTGCTGAATCTCTGGGGGGGGATACCAGGGGACATTGCTGGATCTCTGGGGGGGGGATACCAGGGGACATTGCTGAATCTCTGGGGGGGGGATACCAGGGGACATTGCTGAATCTCTGGGGGGGGGGGGGGGATACCAGGGGACATCGCTGAATCTCTGGGGGGGGGGATACCAGGGGACATTGCTGAATCTCTGGGGGGGGATACCAGGGGACATTGCTGAATCTCTGGGGGGGGGTACCAGGGGACATTGCTGAATCTCTGGGGGGGATACCAGGGGACATTATTGAATCTCTGGGGGGGATACCAGGGGACATTGCTGAATCTCTGGGGGGGGATACCAGGGGACATTGCTGAATCTCTGGGGGGGATACCAGGGGACATTGCTGAATCTCTGGGGGTGGGATACCAGGGGACATTGCTGAATCTCTGGGGGGGGATACCAGGGGACATTGCTGAATTTCTGGGGGGGGATACCAGGGGACATTGCTGAATCTCTGGGGGGGGGGATACCAGGGGACATAGCTGAATCTCATGATAGTTAAGTCTCTTTTCTATGTGGAGGACTGCTGGGACTGCTAAGAAGGAAATGGGTGTGGCTCTGCTTATTTTTAGTGGTGTGTGTCTCTTTAAATGGCTCTTAGCTTGCTGTGCTTATAAACAAACGTTATATTGTGCAAATGAGCAAAGAGAAAAAATAATAAATGAAAATAAAATATGTAAACAATCCTTTGATAAATGTGTGATATTAATTCCTAATCTATAAATCATAAAACCTTCTAAATATGAAACAAGCACCATAAATAATGTGCGATGAAGTGACTGTGCTGTGCGATAATACAATATAAATGTCAATAAAGTGACGTGCTGAAAAATAAAAAATGAGTGGATATTTGGGTTCACAAGTCCGGTGATGTATTGGTGGTTTCCCCTCCTCCACCCTTCTAGGGGTGAAGCACTATGTGGCTGAGCACATTATCCGGGTACAGAACTTCCTCGGCTCCTCCAGATTCCTCACATGCAGAAACAACAACAACACACAGGCCCCCGAGTGTAATTCAGTAAAAAAACATTTATTGCAATAATCAGAAACGCACTTACAGTATCTGACAAAAGTAAGTACACCCCTCACATGTTTGTAAATCTTTCCTTCTATCTTTTCATGTGACAACACTGAAGAAATGACACTTGTCTACAATGTAAAGTATTGAGTGTACAGCTTGTATAACAGTGTAAATTTGCTGTCCCCTCAAAATAACTCAACACACAGCCATTAATGTCTAAACCGCTGGCAACAAAAGTCAGTACACCCCTAAGTGAAAATCTCCAAATTGGGCCCAAAGTGTCAATATTTTGTGTGGCCACCAATATTTTCCAGCACTGCCTTAACCCTCTTGGGCATGGAGGTCACCAGAGCTTCACAGGTTGTCACTGGAGTCCTCTTCCCCTCCTCCATGACGACATCACGGAGCTGGTGGATGTTAGAGACCTTGCGCTCCTCCACCTTCCGTTTGAGGATGTCCCACAGATGATCAATAGGGTTTAGGTCTGGAGACATGCTTGGCCAGTCCATCAACTTTACCCTCAGCTTCTTTAGCAAGGCAGTGGTGGTCTTGGAGGTGTGTTTGGGGTGGTTATCATGTTGGAATACTGCCCTGCGGTCCAGTCTCTGAAGGGATGGGATCATGCTCTGCTTCAGTAGGTCACAGTACATGTTGGCATTCATGGTCCCCTCAATGATCTGTAGCCCCCCAGTGCCGGCAGCACTCATGCAGCCCCAGACCATGACACTCCCACCACCATGCTTGACTGTAGACAAGACACACTTGTCTTTGTCCTCCTCACCTGGTTGCCCCCACACACGCTTGTCACCATCTGAACCAAATACGTTTATCTTGGTCTCATCAGACCACAGGACATGGTTCCAGTAATCCATGTCCTTAGTCTGCTTGTCTTCAGCAAACTGTTTGCGGACTTCTTGTACATCATCTTTAGAAGAGGCTTCCTTCTGGGATGACAGCCATGCAGACCAATTTGATGCAGTGTGCGGCGTATGGTCTGAGCACTGACAGGCTGACCCCCCACCCCTACAACCTCTGCAGCAATGCTGGCAGCACTCATATGTCTATTTCCCAAAGACAACCTCTGGATATGAGGCTGAGCACGTGACCTCAACTTCGTTGGTGGACCATGGCGAGGCCTGTTCTGAGTGGAACCTGTCCTGTTATACCGCTGTATGGTCTTGGCCACCGTGCTGCAGATCAGTTTCAGGGTCTTGGCAATCTTCTTATAGCCTAGGCCATCTTTATGTAGAGCAACAATTCTTTTTTTCAGATCCTCAGACAGTTCTTTGCCATGAGGTACCATGTTGAACTTCCAGTGACCAGTATGAGAGAGTGAGAGCGATGACACCAAATTTAACACACCCGCTCCCCATTCACACCTGAGACCTTGTAACACTAACGAGTCACATGACACCGGGGAGGGAAAATGGCTAATTGGGCCCAATTTGGAGATGTTCACTTAGGGGTGTACTGACTTTTGTGAGATACTATATATTGTATCAGAAAACAGTTCAGCATTTAAAATCAGGACATCCGGGACGCCGATGCGGTCCACGGACCAAAACCGAAAATGACGCACTGACGCCAGCTGTCGCTTTATTGACATTTATATTGTATTATCGCACATGTCACTTTTTTCACGGATGTCAGTGAATTATCGCACAGCACAGTCACTTCATTGCACATTAATTGTTTATGGTGCTTGTTTCATATTTAGAAGGTTTTATGATTTATAGATTAGGAATTAATATCACACATTTATCAAAGGATTGTTTACATATTTTATTTTCATTTATTATTTCTTCTCTTTGCTCATTTGCACAATATAACGTTTGTTTTTAGAAAGCTAACGTGCATTTAAAGGGATACACACCACTAAAAATAAACAGCGCCACACCCATTTGCTTCTTATTATTCAGTGCTGACTCCACCTCAGTGGTAATTTCATTGCTTAACAACACCATCTTGTAACATTGTCTGTAACGCACCATCTTCTTACATAGTTACATAGTAGGTGAGGCTGAAAAAAGACACAAGTCCATCAAGTCCAACCTATGTGTGTGATTATATGTCAGTATTACATTGTATATCCCTGTATGTTGCGGCTAATAGTGCGTCCGCTGACACCAATGCTGGGGGGTTAATAGAGCGTCCGCTGACACCAATGCTGGGGGTTAATAGTGCGTCCGCTGACACCAATGCTGGGGGTTAATAGTGCGTCCGCTGACACCAGTGCTGGGGGTTAATAGTGCGTCCGCTGACACCAATGCCGAGAGTTAATAGTGCGTCCGCTGACACCAATGCTGGGGGTTAATAGAGCGTCCGCTGACACCAATGCTGGGGGTTAATAGTGCGTCCGCTGACACCAATGCTGGGGGTTAATAGTGCGTCCGCTGACACCACTGCCGAGAGTTAATAGTGCGTCCGCTGACACCAGTGCTGGGGGTTAATAGTGCGTCCGCTGACACCAATGCTGGGGGTTAATAGTGCGTCCGCTGACACTAATGACGGGGTTAATAGTGCGTCCGCTGACACTAATGCTGGGAGTTAATAGTGCGTCCGCTGACACCAATGCTGGGGGTTAATAGAGCGTCCACTGACACCAATGCTGGGGGTTAATAGTGCGTCTGCTGACACCAATGCTGGGAGTTAATAGTGCGTCCGCTGACACCAATGCCGGGGTTAATAGTGCGTCCGCTGACACCAATGTTGGGTGTTAATAGTGCATCCGCTGACATCAATGCCGGGGGTTAATAGAGCGTCTGCTGACACTAATGCTGGGAGTTAATAGTGCTTCCGCTGACACCAATGCTGGGAGTTAATAGTACATCCGCTGACACCAATGCTGGCAGTTAATAGTGCGTCCGCTGACACCAATGCTGGAAGTTAAAAGTGCGTCCGCTGACACCAATGCTGGGCATTAATAGTGCGTCCGCTGACACCAATGCTGGGCGTTAATAGTGCGTCCGCTGACACGATTGCTGGGGGTTAATAGTGCATCCGCTGACACCAATGCTGGGGGTTAATAGTGCGTCCCCTGACACCAATGCTGGGGGTTAATAATGCGTCCGCTGACACCAATGCTGGGGGTAATAGTGCGTCCGCTGACACCAATGCTGGGGGTAATAGTGCGTCCGCTGACACCAATGCTGGCAGTTAATAGTGCGTCCGCTGACACCAATGCTGGGGGTTAATAGTGCGTCCGCTGACACCAATGCTGGGAGTTAATAGTGCGTCCGCTGACACCAATGCTGTGGGTTAATAGTGCGTCCGCTGACACCAATGCTGGCAGTTAATAGTGCGTCCACTGACACCAATGCTGGTGGTTAATAGTGCGTCCGCTGACACCAATGCTGGTGGTTAATAGTGCGTCCACTGACACCACTGCTGGGGGTTAATAGTGCGTCCGCTGACACCAATGCTGGGAGTTAATAGTGCGTCCGCTGACACCAATGCTGTGGGTTAATAGTGCGTCCGCTGACACCAATGCTGGAAGTTAAAAGTGCGTCCGCTGACACCAATGCTGGGGGTTAATAGTGCATCCCCTGACACCAATGCTGGATGTTAATAGTGTGTCCGCTGACACCAATGCCAGGGGTTAAAAGTGCGTCCACTGACACCAATGCCGGGGTTAATAGTGCGTCCGCTGATACCAATGCGCGGGGTTAATAGTGCGTCCGCTGACACGAATGCTGGGGGTTAATAGTGCGTCCGCTGACACCAATGCTGGGGGTTACTAGTGCGTCCCCTGACACCAATGCTGGATGTTAATAGTGCGTCCCCTGACACCAATGCTGGGGGTTAATAGCGCGTCCACTGACACCAATGCCGGGGTTAATAGTGCGTCCGCTGACACGAATGCTGGGGGTTAATAGCACGTCCACTGACACCAATGCCGGGGTTAATAGTGCGTCCGCTGACACCAATGCCGAGGTTAATAGTGCGTCCGCTGACACGAATGCTGGGGGTTAATAGTGCGTCCGCTGACACCAATGCTGGGGGTTACTAGTACGTCCCCTGACACCAATGCTGGATGTTAATAGTGCGTCCCCTGACACCAATGCTGGGGGTTAATAGCGCGTCCACTGACACCAATGCCGGGGTTAATAGTGCGTCCGCTGACACGAATGCTGGGGGTTAATAGCACGTCCACTGACACCAATGCCAGGGTTAATAGTGCGTCCGCTGACACGAATGCTGGGGGTTAATAGTGCGTCCGCTGACACCAATGCCGAGGTTAATAGTGCGTCCGCTGACACCAATGCCGAGGTTAATAGTGCGTCCGCTGACACCAATGCTGGGGGTTAATAGTGCGTCCAATGACTCTAATGCCCCGTACACACGGTCGGATTTTTCGATGGAAAATGTCCGATCGGAGTGTGTTGTCGGAAATTCCGACCGTGTGTGGGCTCCATCGGACATTTTCCATCGGATTTTCCGATACACAAAGTTGGAGAACAGGAGATAAAATTTTCCGACAACAAAATCCGTTGTCGGAAATTCTGATCGTGTGTACACAAATCCGACGGACAAAGTGCCACGCATGCTCAGAATAAATGAAGAGATGAAAGCTATTGGCCACTTACCCGTTTATAGTCCCGACGTTCATGTTTTACGTCACCGCGTTCAGAATGATCGGATTTTCCAACAACTTTGTGTGACCGTGTGTATGCAAGACAAGTTTGAGCCAACATCCGTCGGAAAAAATCCTAGGATTTTGTTGTCGGAATGTCCGAACAAAGTCCGACCGTGTGTACGCCCTATTATGCTGGGAGTTAATAGTGCGTCCGCTGACACCAATGCTGGGAGTTAGTAGTGCATCCGCTAACACCAATGCTGGGGGTTAATAGTGCGTCCGCTGACACCAATGCTGGCAGTTAATAGTGCGTCCGCTGACACCAATGCTGGGGGTTAATAGTGCGTCCGCTGACACCAATGCTGGCAGTTAATAGTGCGTCCGCTGACACCAATGCTGGGGGTTAATAGTGCGTCCGCTGACACCAATGCTGAGGGTTAATAGTGCGTCTGCTGACACCAATGCCGGGGGTTAATAATGCGTCCGCTGACACCAATGCTGGAGGTTAATAGTGCGTCCGCTGACACCAATGCTGGGGGTTAATAGTGCGTCCGCTGACACCACTGCCGAGAGTTAATAGTACGTCCGCTGACACCAGTGCTGGGGGTTAATAGTGCGTCCGCTGACACCAATGCTGGAAGTTAATAGTGCGTCTGCTGACACCAATGCTGGGGGTTAATAGTGCGTCCGCTGACACCACTGCTGGGAGTTAATAGTACGTCCGCTGACACCAGTGCTGGGGGTTAATAGTGCGTCCGCTGACACCAGTGCTGGGGGTTAATAGTGCGTCCGCTGACACTAATGCTGGGGGTTAATAGTGCATCCGCTGACACCAGTGCTGGAGGTTAATAGTGCGTCCGCTGACTCCAGTGCTGGGGGTTAATAGTGCATCCGCTGACACCAATGCTGGGGGTTAATAGTGCGTCCGCTGACACCAGTGCTGGGGGTTAATAGTACGTTCGCTGACACTAATGCTGGGGGTTAATAGTGCGTCCGCTGACACCAATGCTGGGGGTTAATAGTGCGTCCGCTGACACTAATGCCGTGGTTAATAGTGCGTCTGCTGGAGAAATCCTTCTGAGGTGGAGGACTATGGAGCTCCCCACGGTGGCCTCATGGCAAAGTACAGTTAATAGAGTCCTGCCATTGTATAAGATGACATGCGAAAGTAGAAATTGCCCGGCAAAATATGGGAAAATATGGTCACAGTGGTCTGACGTTTTGATATGAGAGGTCTTATATTATGCAACAGTAAATACAATATGTGTGGTGCTCGATGGAGACCTGGGGGTGCGGGACGGGCATCTCCCTGGCTCCCCTCCTCTCCCCCCTCCCCCCTCCTTCCCTCCCTCCCTCCCCCCTCCTGACCCCCCCCCTCTCCCCTTCTCCTCCTCCCCCCCCCCCCCCTCGGGGTTTCTCTTCCTCCCATAAGCCAGGAATCAGAGAAGTGGGATAGAGTTAGTTTAAACTCTTGGCGGTGATGCCTGCACCCCCCCCCCTTCTCCCTGCACCTCTGATGCCTAATTCTGACTTCACAAGAAGTGATGGATTCCACTCAGTAGCTTTATCGCTATAAACCTTATTCCATTTGCTTAATGATGTTACTCTCATAGTATTGTCATACCCTTTAATGTGCAAGTAATGTACTGATTGTTCTGTCATTGATCTATTGTACATCCGAATTTTCTAAATAAATAAAACTTCTACTGTTAAAAAAAAAAAAATAGTGCGTCTGCTGACACTAATGCCGGGGTTAATAGTGCGTCCGCTGACACTAATGCTGGGGGTTAATAGTGCGTCTGCTGACACTAATGCTGGGGGTTAATAGTGCGTCCGCTGACACTAATGCTGGGGGTTAATAGTGCGTCCGCTGACACTAATGCTGGAGGATAATAGTGCGTCTGCTGACACTAATGCTGGGGGTTAATAGTGCGTCCGCTGACACCAATGCTGGGGTTAATAGTGTGTCTGCTGACACCAATGCTGGGAGTTAATAGTGCGTCCGCTGACTCCAATGCTGGGGGTTAAAAGTGCGTCCGCTGACACTAATGCTGGGGGTTAATAGTGTGTCCGCTGACACCAATGCTAGAGGTTAATAGTGCGTCCGCTGACACCAATGCTGGGGTTAATAGTGTGTCTGCTGACACCAATGCTGGGAGTTAATAGTGCGTCCGCTGACTCCAATGCTGGGGGTTAAAAGTGCGTCCGCTGACACTAATGCTGGGGGTTAATAGTGTGTCCGCTGACACCAATGCTAGAGGTTAATAGTGCGTCCGCTGACACCAATGCTGGGGGTTAATAGTGCATCCGCTGACACCAATGCTGGGGGTTAATAGTGCGTCCGCTGACACCAATGCCGGTCCCAGTCACTCCTCTGACATACACCTGGATGACAAACCCCCAACAAGCATAGCGCCCCCCATTGATTTCAGTGCGTTGCCCATTTTTCTTTCCCGCACATTTTGCCACATTTCTTGTAATGGGGTCTCACGTTTTGGGGGGACATTTACAATAAATGGCACTACAAGCGTGAGGCAGATATTTTTGCGTGTTCCGGGATTGCGTGGAAAAGTGCATTTCTGTGCGCATTACCGGAACGCGCAGATGTGACCGGAGATTGATATGGTGGAAAGTTGTCACCGCGGCATGCCGTGTTCCGCCATATTTACATTTATATTCCTTTGTTCCCTGTTCCAATTTTTCCTTTTCCCCAAGTATTGGGCATGAGTGATTGTCCATACAGAGCAGGAGATCTATGGGGGGGAGGGTGGTCAGTAGATCAATAGAGCATATGACTGAAAGCAGGGGGCCAAGACAAGGGGGGGGCATGACCCAGGCATTATGCTCGGGGGCAGGGCACAGGTGACAGGCTCCCTCTCCTAGCACCTTCCCCACAACATTACGTCATACTCATTTGCCCCGCCCCTAACTATTCTGCTCCACCCACTCCTCAGTCTGAATTCTCCTACACCGAGAGATTAGATGAGTCTCCTCCCACATAAAGTCCCTGGCTCCACCTCCTGCACAGGCTGATAGGTTCATGGAGCCTTCACTAACATGGCAGACCGCCCACAAGTCCTGGTCCATTGAGCAGCAGTCATTGGTTGCTAGAGATGCCGGCATGCCTAGCAACCAATGACTTCACGTGCCTGCTGTGTGCCCTGCAGCACATTTCTCCTGCCAGCTCCCACCTTCTGCCTGCCAAGCTATAGGGAGTTCTCCTACAGGTACACTGAGCTCTGTGATGGAGGAAACTAATCTATGGGGGCACGATGATGAGGCAACTAATCTATGGGGGCAGTTTGATGGGGCAACTGATCTATATATGTACTCTGATGGGGCAAGTGGTTTGTGGGGGTACACGGATGGGGCCAACTGATTTATGGGGGAACCTGAAATACAAAAATGTACTATACTTCAGCTGAGCAGTCCTTAGATATGGTGGCTGCATTCGTTTTCTTTTCCCTTTGTCTTTGATCCTGCCAGTAACTTCCTGTCCTATGGTGACAACACTCACTGTACTGAATCTATGGAGACGTTGTCACCGTAGGACAGAAAGTGTGTTTGGACTACAGAATACTCCCCCCTGTCTATAACATAGTGAGGTGATGTTTTGTAGTCCACATAGAGAACTGGGACTAAAAACAGTCCAGAGACAACGAGAGCAGAAAGTTCTGAGCTCTGTATATTTCCGGCAGGATGAAAAGTGACATTTTTGCATTTGTAGAAGGGATAGAAGAATACGGTATATTCTATTTCTTCATGCAGACTTGTAAAGTTGCTGAGAGGTCCACTTTAAGGTCTGCCTGGAGTCCTGCTATGAAGCCTTGATTGCTGAGCTCTTCTTGTCCAGGATAGGGACTCTTACGTCTTCCTTTCTTCTTGTCACAGGAAGAATACCTCAGCTCCTTGTTAAGTGAATATCAAGAGAAAGATGAAGTGGAGCAACAAAGAGCGCTGTGTGCCAAAGCCTGTGGAAGATCCTCCAAGGGTAAGTACTAGCAGATAACAGCCCCTGCTTCACTACAGTGACACACTTTATTTTCTATCAAAGCTGCTGCTAGAATGGAAATCACCTTGCCTTAAGTGTGGACCCCTGAGCAGAGGAAATATTTTGCCACTTACTGGGCATGGACACGCCGTGGCCTCCCCTTTCCAACCCTCCAACCACCCTATTGGTCTGTGTAGCTTCCTGTCATACATGTACTGCATTATGACCACTAGATGGAGCTGAGGATCATCCTTATTTTCTTATTCCTGCTGGGTGGATGTCAGTGTCAGGATGGGGGGTGTCGGTGTAATATTTCTGGGGGGCCGTTCATGTCAGGATGGGGGGTGTCGGTGTAATATTCCTGGGGGGACGTCAGTGTCAGGATAGGGGGTGTCGGTGTAATATTCCTGATGGGGGAGTATGGGTGTAATATTCATGTTGGGGGGGTATGGGTGTATTATTCATGTTGGGGGACGTTTGTGCAGGAAGTTCTTGTCGTATGATGGACACGGCAAGGATTTGGTCACACCTAGGTGTTCTGGATTCCCGTATCGGTGCAAAACGCAGCACACGCTTGCGATCCCTTTACTTTCAATATCATCCCAATCGAGGCGTGATTTTGCCGCGATTGTTGCCTGGCGGCCTATGGGAAATAGGCGTCCTGCAATTTTTTTTGTGTGATTTGTCAGGTGACAATATTGTCCCATGATTGGGGTGCCATTGAAAATAACTGGATCACAATCTGGAATCGCAGTAATTCCGCCCGCGATCCGGAAGGCCTAGGTGTGATAGCAGCCTAAGTGTCTTCTATCAGTTGCTGGGTTCACCTTCTATAGATTCTGGGGGAACATTTTCTTCCTCAAACATTCCACACATTCGCTTCAGTCTTCATTCCACCCTTGTATAGCGCTTTTCTCTCTGAGGACTCCAAGTATTGGAGAAGGCGTTGGCCGGGAATCGAACCCGGGTCAGCTGCTTGAAAGGCAGCTATGCTCACCACTGCACCACCAACGCAAGGTAGCATGTCTTTGTAGTGTGGGAGGAAACCGGAGTACCCGGAGGAAACCCACGCAAGCACAGGGAGAACATGCAAACTCCATGCAGATAGTGTCCTGGTCAGGATTTGAACCATGGACCCCAGTGCTGCAAGGCTAACCCCTAAGCCTCTGTGTTGCCTGTATGCGGCCTCTGTTCTCTAAGGCCCGCCCCCGCTGAATGGAGTTCATCAATTATGTCCACTTAAAGCGCCTTCAGAAGAAATCCAAACTTATCCTAAACTGCAATCTATGTATATAACACTCCAAAACACACCCAAAGAATACCGGCCTCCAACCTCCCCTCAGCCGGTCCAACACACGCCTGGAGGGGGAGTATGGAAGAGGGAGAGAGGGAGGAAAGGAGAGGGGAGGTTAAGGGTAAGGAAGGGGTGTGGGGGTTCCCCCCAACCCTCACCCCCTTCTTTCTTCAACCTCCCCCCCTTTTCCTCCCTCTCTCCCTCTTCCATACTCCCCCTTGTTCTTCAGGTGATTATGTTTTGGCGACGTATTGTCGAACCTTAAAGCTTCTGCAGAAGCTGCAGATAGGTAAATAGAGGGCTGATGGGAAGACCCTCCGGTTACTGGAGTAGCAGCTCGCACCAGTGTAGGGACCTGTGTTGGTACAGCCGTACCTGGTCCCAGGGAGGCTTCCTCAGACTTTTTGTTGAGTCTTCTTCTAGGAACAGCCAATTGTCTTGTTTGTCCAGCTGCATTGATAGTTGGTGATTCAGAAGTTCCAAAAACGAAAATGGAGGGCTGATGGGAAAACCCTCTGGTTACTGAAGTGGCAGCCACCAGTGTAGGGACCTGTGTTGGTACAGCCATACCTGGTCCCTCGGGAGGGTTCCTTAGAATTTTTGTTGAGTCTTCTTCTAGGAACAGTCAATCATCTTGTTTGTCCATTTACATTCATAGTTGGTGATTCAGAAGCTCCAAAAAGGGAAATAGAGGGCTGATGGGAAGGCCCTCTGGATACTGGAGTGGCAGCCACCACCAGTGTAGGGACCTGTGTTGGTAAAGCCGTACCTGGTCCCTGGGAGGGTTCCTCAGACATTTAGTCTGTGATTCAGAAGCTGCTGATGAACGTCACATTCTTCCAGAGTCTCAGTGGTAATGCCACAATCTGCCGGTGTCTTTGTGGGAAAGTTACATTCTGCCCGAGTCTCAACAGAATCGTTGCATGCTGGAGGAGTCTCGATGTGAATGACACGTGGTTGATTTAACATTTTTTCCACCCTTTTGGTTATTTTCTTTCCCAACAGAGCTGCACCCTGCTCATTTAAGTGCAGTCCATCCCTGCTGTAGAGCAAGTGACACATTGAAAAGTCAGTCCAGGTCTCCATGAAGCCAAACCCCTCCTTCCTGCACCAGTTCTTCAGCCACTTGCTAAGCTCCCTAAGCTCCTGTTGCCTCCTTGGTGTGGCTCGAGGTACAGGCAGTATTTCTGAAAATGCTGCCTTGGAGGTCCTTTTCTTCAATATAGCCCCTAAGTCCCTGAAATCATTTTGTAGGGTGCTCCATTTTCTTCTAATGTTGTCATTGGTTCCAATATGTACCATGACAACTGGATCCTCTCCAGCCCCATCCAACAATCCGTCCATCCGATCTGCAATGTCCCGAACTCGTGCGACTGGGAAACAATATACTGTTCGTTGATCGCGGTCATTCTGACAGATTGCCCTCTCTGTCCCTCTAATAACAGAGTCTCCTACCACCAGGATCTGCCTATCCTTTTCTTTAGGCTTGCCCTCATCTTCATGGGAGGAGATATTCAAATGGCTGCCCTGGTATTTTGGTGGGTTCTCAACATGAACCTCACATTGTGCTGTAGTCTCAACGTGAATGTCACATTCAGGTGGTGTCTCAATGTGAATGTCACATGCTGGTGGAGTATCCGTGTGAACGTCACATGCTGGCGGAGACTCCGTGTGAACTACACATGCTGGTGGTGTCTCCGTGTGAACGTCACATGCTGGTGGAATCTCCATGTGAACATCCCATGCTGGTGAAGTCTCCATGTTAACGTCACGTGCTGGTGGCGTCTCCATGTGAACGTCACGTGCTGGTGGCATCTCCGTGTGAACGTCACATGCTGGTGGAGTCTCCGTGTGAACTACACATGCTGGTGGTGTCTCCGTGCGAACGTCACATGCTGGTGGCGTCTCCGTGTGAACATCACATGCTAGTGGAATCTCCATGTGAACATCCAATGCTGGTGAAGTCTCCGTGTTAACGTCACATGCTGATGGTGTCTTCGTGTGAACGTCACATGCTGGTGGCGTCTCCGTGTGAACGTCACATGCTGGTGGTGGATTTAACATTTTTTCCACCCTTTTGGTTATTTTCTTTCCCAACAGAGCTGCACCCTGCTCATTTAAGTGCAGTCCATCCCTGCTGTAGAGCAAGTGACACATTGAAAAGTCAGTCCAGGTCTCCATGAAGCCAAACCCCTCCTTCCTGCACCAGTTCTTCAGCCACTTGCTAAGCTCCCTAAGCTCCTGTTGCCTCCTTGGTGTGGCTCGAGGTACAGGCAGTATTTCTGAAAATGCTGCCTTGGAGGTCCTTTTCTTCAGTATAGCCCCTAAGTCCCTGAAATCATTTTGTAGGGTGCTCCATTTTCTTCTAATGTTGTCATTGGTTCCTATATGTACCATGACAACTGGATCCTCCCCAGCCCCATCCAACAATCCGTCCATCCGATCTGCAATGTCCCGAACTCGTGCGACTGGGAAACAATATACTGTTCGTTGATCGCGGTCATTCTGACAGATTGCCCTCTCTGTCCCTCTAATAACAGAGTCTCCTACCACCAGGATCTGCCTATCCTTTTCTTTAGGCTTGCCCTCATCTTCATGGGAGGAGATATTCAAATGGCTGCCCTGGTATTTTGGTGGGTTCTCAACATGAACCTCACATTGTGCTGTAGTCTCAACGTGAATGTCACATTCAGGTGGTGTCTCAATGTGAATGTCACATGCTGGTGGAGTATCCGTGTGAACGTCACATGCTGGCGGAGACTCCGTGTGAACTACACATGCTGGTGGTGTCTCCGTGTGAACGTCACATGCTGGTGGAATCTCCATGTGAACATCCCATGCTGGTGAAGTCTCCATGTTAACGTCACGTGCTGGTGGCGTCTCCATGTGAACGTCACGTGCTGGTGGCGTCTCCGTGTGAACGTCACATGCTGGTGGAGTCTCCGTGTGAACTACACATGCTGGTGGAGGCTCCGTGTGAACGTCACAAGCTGGTGGTGTCTCCGTGCGAACGTCACATGCTGGTGGCGTCTCCGTGTGAACATCACATGCTAGTGGAATCTCCATGTGAACATCCAATGCTGGTGAAGTCTCCGTGTTAACGTCACATGCTGATGGTGTCTTCGTGTGATTGTCACATGCTGGTGGCGTCTCCGTGTGAACGTCACATGCTGGTGGTGGATTTAACATTTTTTCCACCCTTTTGGTTATTTTCTTTCCCAACAGAGCTGCACCCTGCTCATTTAAGTGCAGTCCATCCCTGCTGTAGAGCAAGTGACACATTGAAAAGTCAGTCCAGGTCTCCATGAAGCCAAACCCCTCCTTCCTGCACCAGTTCTTCAGCCACTTGCTAAGCTCCCTAAGCTCCTGTTGCCTCCTTGGTGTGGCTCGAGGTACAGGCAGTATTTCTGAAAATGCTGCCTTGGAGGTCCTTTTCTTTAATATAGCCCCTAAGTCCCTGAAATCATTTTGTAGGGTGCTCCATTTTCTTCTAATGTTGTCATTGGTTCCAATATGTACCATGACAACTGGATCCTCCCCAGCCCCATCCAACAATCCGTCCATCCGATCTGCAATGTCCCGAACTCGTGCGACTGGGAAACAATATACTGTTCGTTGATCGCGGTCATTCTGACAGATTGCCCTCTCTGTCCCTCTAATAACAGAGTCTCCTACCACCAGGATCTGCCTATCTTTTTCTTTAGGCTTGCCCTCATCTTCATGGGAGGAGATATTCAAATGGCTGCCCTGATATTTTGGTGTGTTGTCAACATGAACCTCACATTGTGCTGTAGTCTCAACGTGAATGTCACATTCAGGTGGTGTCTCAATGTGAATGTCACATGCTGGTGGAGTATCCGTGTGAACGTCACATGCTGGCGGAGACTCCGTGTGAACTACACATGCTGGTGGTGTCTCCGTGTGAACGTCACATGCTGGTGGAATCTCCATGTGAACATCCCATGCTGGTGAAGTCTCCATGTTAACGTCACGTGCTGGTGGCGTCTCCATGTGAACGTCACGTGCTGGTGGCGTCTCCGTGTGAACGTCACATGCTGGTGGAGTCTCCGTGTGAACTACACATGCTGGTGGAGGCTCCGTGTGAACGTCACAAGCTGGTGGTGTCTCCGTGCGAACGTCACATGCTGGTGGCGTCTCCGTGTGAACATCACATGCTAGTGGAATCTCCATGTGAACATCCAATGCTGGTGAAGTCTCCGTGTTAACGTCACATGCTGATGGTGTCTTCGTGTGAACGTCACATGCTGGTGGCGTCTCCGTGTGAACGTCACATGCTGGTGGTGGATTTAACATTTTTTCCACCCTTTTGGTTATTTTCTTTCCCAACAGAGCTGCACCCTGCTCATTTAAGTGCAGTCCATCCCTGCTGTAGAGCAAGTGACACATTGAAAAGTCAGTCCAGGTCTCCATGAAGCCAAACCCCTCCTTCCTGCACCAGTTCTTCAGCCACTTGCTAAGCTCCCTAAGCTCCTGTTGCCTCCTTGGTGTGGCTCGAGGTACAGGCAGTATTTCTGAAAATGCTGCCTTGGAGGTCCTTTTCTTCAGTATAGCCCCTAAGTCCCTGAAATCATTTTGTAGGGTGCTCCATTTTCTTCTAATGTTGTCATTGGTTCCTATATGTACCATGACAACTGGATCCTCCCCAGCCCCATCCAACAATCCGTCCATCCGATCTGCAATGTCCCGAACTCGTGCGACTGGGAAACAATATACTGTTCGTTGATCGCGGTCATTCTGACAGATTGCCCTCTCTGTCCCTCTAATAACAGAGTCTCCTACCACCAGGATCTGCCTATCCTTTTCTTTAGGCTTGCCCTCATCTTCATGGGAGGAGATATTCAAATGGCTGCCCTGGTATTTTGGTGGGTTCTCAACATGAACCTCACATTGTGCTGTAGTCTCAACGTGAATGTCACATTCAGGTGGTGTCTCAATGTGAATGTCACATGCTGGTGGAGTATCCGTGTGAACGTCACATGCTGGCAGAGACTCCGTGTGAACTACACATGCTGGTGGTGTCTCCGTGTGAACGTCACATGCTGGTGGAATCTCCATGTGAACATCCCATGCTGGTGAAGTCTCCATGTTAACGTCACGTGCTGGTGGCGTCTCCATGTGAACGTCACGTGCTGGTGGCGTCTCCGTGTGAACGTCACATGCTGGTGGAGTCTCCGTGTGAACTACACATGCTGGTGGAGGCTCCGTGTGAACGTCACAAGCTGGTGGTGTCTCCGTGCGAACGTCACATGCTGGTGGCGTCTCCGTGTGAACATCACATGCTAGTGGAATCTCCATGTGAACATCCAATGCTGGTGAAGTCTCCGTGTTAACGTCACATGCTGATGGTGTCTTCGTGTGATTGTCACATGCTGGTGGCGTCTCCGTGTGAACGTCACATGCTGGTGGTGGATTTAACATTTTTTCCACCCTTTTGGTTATTTTCTTTCCCAACAGAGCTGCACCCTGCTCATTTAAGTGCAGTCCATCCCTGCTGTAGAGCAAGTGACACATTGAAAAGTCAGTCCAGGTCTCCATGAAGCCAAACCCCTCCTTCCTGCACCAGTTCTTCAGCCACTTGCTAAGCTCCCTAAGCTCCTGTTGCCTCCTTGGTGTGGCTCGAGGTACAGGCAGTATTTCTGAAAATGCTGCCTTGGAGGTCCTTTTCTTCAGTATAGCCCCTAAGTCCCTGAAATCATTTTGTAGGGTGCTCCATTTTCTTCTAATGTTGTCATTGGTTCCTATATGTACCATGACAACTGGATCCTCCCCAGCCCCATCCAACAATCCGTCCATCCGATCTGCAATGTCCCGAACTCGTGCGACTGGGAAACAATATACTGTTCGTTGATCGCGGTCATTCTGACAGATTGCCCTCTCTGTCCCTCTAATAACAGAGTCTCCTACCACCAGGATCTGCCTATCCTTTTCTTTAGGCTTGCCCTCATCTTCATGGGAGGAGATATTCAAATGGCTGCCCTGATATTTTGGTGGGTTCTCAACATGAACCTCACATTGTGCTGTAGTCTCAACGTGAATGTCACATTCAGGTGGTGTCTCAATGTGAATGTCACATGCTGGTGGAGTATCCGTGTGAACGTCACATGCTGGCGGAGACTCCGTGTGAACTACACATGCTGGTGGTGTCTCCGTGTGAACGTCACATGCTGGTGGAATCTCCATGTGAACATCCCATGCTGGTGAAGTCTCCATGTTAACGTCACGTGCTGGTGGCGTCTCCATGTGAACGTCACGTGCTGGTGGCGTCTCCGTGTGAACGTCACATGCTGGTGGAGTCTCCGTGTGAACTACACATGCTGGTGGAGGCTCCGTGTGAACGTCACAAGCTGGTGGTGTCTCCGTGCGAACGTCACATGCTGGTGGCGTCTCCGTGTGAACATCACATGCTAGTTGAATCTCCATGTGAACATCCAATGCTGGTGAAGTCTCCGTGTTAACGTCACATGCTGATGGTGTCTTCGTGTGAACGTCACATGCTGGTGGCGTCTCCGTGTGAACGTCACATGCTGGTGGTGGATTTAACATTTTTTCCACCCTTTTGGTTATTTTCTTTCCCAACAGAGCTGCACCCTGCTCATTTAAGTGCAGTCCATCCCTGCTGTAGAGCAAGTGACACATTGAAAAGTCAGTCCAGGTCTCCATGAAGCCAAACCCCTCCTTCCTGCACCAGTTCTTCAGCCACTTGCTAAGCTCCCTAAGCTCCTGTTGCCTCCTTGGTGTGGCTCGAGGTACAGGCAGTATTTCTGAAAATGCTGCCTTGGAGGTCCTTTTCTTCAGTATAGCCCCTAAGTCCCTGAAATCATTTTGTAGGGTGCTCCATTTTCTTCTAATGTTGTCATTGGTTCCTATATGTACCATGACAACTGGATCCTCCCCAGCCCCATCCAACAATCCGTCCATCCGATCTGCAATGTCCCGAACTCGTGCGACTGGGAAACAATATACTGTTCGTTGATCGCGGTCATTCTGACAGATTGCCCTCTCTGTCCCTCTAATAACAGAGTCTCCTACCACCAGGATCTGCCTATCCTTTTCTTTAGGCTTGCCCTCATCTTCATGGGAGGAGATATTCAAATGGCTGCCCTGGTATTTTGGTGGGTTCTCAACATGAACCTCACATTGTGCTGTAAACTCAACATGAATGTGACATTCAGGTGGTGTCTCAATGTGAATGTCACATGCTGGTGGAGTATCCGTGTGAACGTCACATGCTGGTGGAGACTCTGTGTGAACTACACATGCTGGTGAAGTCTCCGTGTGAACGTCACATGCTGGTGGAGTCTCCATGTGAATGTCACATGCTGGTGGAGTCTCCGTGTGAACGTCACATGCTGGTGGAGTCTCGGTGTGAACGTCACATGCTGGTGGAGTCTCCGTGTGAGCGTCACATGCTGGTGGAGTCTCCGTGTGAACGTCACATGCTGGTGGGGACTCCTTGTGAACGTCACATGCTGGTGGAGTCTCTGTGTGAACGTCACATGCTGGTGGAGTCTCCGTGTGAACGTCACATGCTGGTGGAGTCTCTGTGTGAACGTCACATGCTGGTGGGGACTCCTTGTGAACGTCACATGCTGGTGGAGTCTCCGTGTGAACGTCACATGCTGGTGGAGTCTCCGTGTGAACGTCACATGCTGGTGGAGTCTCCGTGTGAACGTCACATGCTGGTGGAGTCTCCGTGTGAACGTCACATGCTGGTGGGGACTCCTTGTGAACGTCACATGCTGGTGGGGACTCCTTGTGAACGTCACATGCTGGTGGAGTCTCCGTGTGAACGTCACATGCTGGTGGAGTCTCCGTGTGAACGTCACATGCTGGTGGAGTCTCCGTGTGAATGTCACATGCTGGTGGAGTCTCCGTGTGAATGTCACATGCTGGTGGAGTCTCCGTGTGAACGTCACATGCTGGTGGGGACTCCTTGTGAACGTCACATGCTGGCGGAGTCTCAATGTAGCTTTCATATTCTGTCTCGCTCACTGGGGTAGTCCTGCCTTGTGAGCTGTGTCTGCAGTAAATACCGCGTACATCTGCAATAAAAAAGAATCAGATTTAGCACCTTCACCTACATTATATATATATATATATATATAAAACATAAAATTATGGAGAGAAAAGTTCAAAATTCCAGTGCAAGGGACAATAAATAATCCCAACATGACAGGGACACAGGGATGACTAATGGCCTTTATATAAAAATTTTGGTTGCCTGGCAGTTATGCCGACCCACTAAAATGAAAAAGAGGTCTGATTCTTCACTTTCGGGTGCGGTGGAGTAATCTGCAGTGTTTCTGTTTCTTATTATTAAACACGCGTGATGATGAATGTGGACATATTTAATAAATACCATCCCCAGGACACCTACAGTGTCCCATCTGATAACAAATAGAGATCATACACCCATCAGCATGACCATACACATAAGAAGGGCCTGAAGATCAAACCTACCATGCGTATCCTCAAAACTCACCGTATCTGTCAGAACAAAGACATAGCAGCCACCTCCTGCTCCATGGCCGGCTCTGTGGCTGGGGCCACCAGTCCCGTCTGGCCTGGTGGCCACTATGTCTTTGTTCTGACAGATACGGTGAGTTTTGAGGATACGCTTGGTAGGTTTGATCTTCAAGCCCTTCTTATGTGTATGTTGGTCTTGGTGATGGGTGCATGATCTCTATTTGTTATCCGATGGGACACTGTAGGTGGCCTGGGTACCTCTTCTTACATCAGTTTTGGACCCTTTAGTAGTGTGCATTAGCTTGATTACATTCTATATACATGGTGAGTTTTATGTTCATGTTGTGTGCTTCTCTGTATAGTGCTGACCCTCATGGATATTCATTAGGGGGGCAACGGATCAAAAAACTGACGGTTCGGATCGTTCCTGGGATCAGGAGTCATGGTTCGGATTAACAAAAAAAATCTCCCCCACTGTAATATCCACAATCTCCCCCACTGTAATATATTAGCAGGGTATGGCAGAGTATTGCAGGGTATTGGCGGGTATATTGGCAGGGTATTGGCAGAGTATTGGCAGGGTATGGCAGAGTATTGGCAGGGTATGGCAGAGTATTGGCAGGGTATGGCAGAGTATTGTCAGGGCATTGCAGAGTATTGTCAGGGCATTGCAGAGTATTGTCAGGGCATTGCAGAGTATTGGCAGGAGTCACAGTTCGGATCAACAACAAAAAAATCATCCCCACTGTAATATCCACAATCTCCCCCACTGTAATATATTAGCAGGGTATGGCAGAGTATTGCCGGGTATTGCAGGGTATTGCCAGGTATATTGGCAGGGTATGGCAGAGTATTGGCAGGGTATGGCAGAGTATTGGCAGGGTATGGAAGAGTATTGGCAGGGTATGGCAGAGTATTGTCAGGGTATGGCAGAGTATTGTCAGGGTATGGCAGAGTATTGTCAGGGCATTGCAGAGTATTGTCAGGGCATTGCAGAGTATTGGCACTGCTGCCATCCGAATTCTCCCCTCCACTGTACAGATCAGTACACAGAGGGGGGAGAGGAACCGGCGTCATGACATAACGCCGGTTTGTTACAAGTGATCGCTCCGTCATTTGACGGAGCGATCATGTGGTAAACGGCCGCCGGGTGTACCAAGATGGCCGCCGCTCCGGAGCTAGGCCAAAGCCGCGGCCTTTCCTATGGCCGAGGCCACAGACCGCTCTTCGGATCACGGGTGTCCCGATCCGCGGAGGTTGATCCGTACGGATCACGGATCAATGACGATCTGTTGCACCCCTAATATTCATTGAACATATTTATGTTGTTATATCTTTTTGATACACATTTACTTTGATAACAGAAATGTTAATTTACGGTCATGCATAATTACTAAAAATTCTTTATGCAAATTTTTGGAATTATTGTTGTTTATTTTTTATTTTGATTGTATTTGTCTTTTTGTAGCTACATATTGCATTATAATCTCCTGAAGAAGCTGAAAAGTGAAACATGTCAAGCAACAAGCATCACGCTGGTTACAGTAACTACTTTTTGTGTATATTGTACATGTGCACTGAATTGTCTTTATGAAATGTGGACAACATTCATTGTCCCCCCGTTTCTTTTAAAACTTTGGACTCCAATAACGATGTTTTTATAAAAAAATATATTTTTGTGTGTTTTTTTGCATCATTAAAGAAGATCCTGTTCCTTTAAAGCCTGTTATAGAGCACAGTGCTTGTGCTGAGTATGAAATAGTTGGCTGATCCTACCAGTTTCTACCCTCCCCCCTCTGCGCTGACTCCCATGTATCAGGGCTGCAGAGTCCTGACACCGGAGTCCTGACAGAGGCTTCTTACCACGTGATCATCGCGTGAACCTGGAAGTGCCAGGAAACGGCATTCCTCGGTTCGCGCTGACAGGGAGAGCCAATCGGCAGCTCTCTCTGTCAGAGGGGGGTCTGTGCTGATAATCAGCACATTGATTATCAGTGCAGCCCCCATGAGAGGTGCCCAACAACTGCCAGCAGTGCCCCCTCAAAGTCTCTCAGTGCCCACCACAGTGCCAATCAGTGCCCACCACAGTGCCAATCAGTGCCTATCACAGTCCCCACCACAGTGCCAATCAGTGCCCATCAGTGCTGCCTATAAGTGTCCATCAGTGCTGCATATCAGTGCTAACTCATCAGTGCATCCTCGTGCCTGTGCGTTATTTATAAATAAAACGCTGTCTACTTGTATTAAAGAGGAAGGAATCCCATCAATTTTAACAGTTTCAAAAAACATTTCTATTTCTGGCATGTTGGGAATGCTAACTGTCACATTGGTTGTGCTCTCAACCAAACTGTCAAACCATCCAATGGCTGGTGTCATAACGGATCACATGTGCAGCATTATGGCAGTTGAAGATTCACCACTTCAATACCGGCACTCCCCCCCCCCCTGCCCAGGACAATTTTCAGCTTTCAGCGCTGTCCCACTTTGAATGACAATTACGCGTTCATAAAACACTGTACCCAAACTACATTTTTATCATTTTCTTCCCACAAATAGAGCTTTCTTTTGATGGTATTTCATCACCTCGGGGTCTAAAAAAGACCCAATTTTTGAACAAAAAAACTTTTTTCTTATTTTGTCATAAAATGTTGTTTTCTCCTTCACTGATGTGCACTGATGAGTTTGCACTGCTATGCAGCACTGATGGACACTTATAGGCAGCACTAAATGGGCACTTATAGGCAGCACTGATGGGCACTGATTGGCACTGTGGTGGGGACTGTGATGGGCACTGATTGGCACTGTGGTGGGCACTGAGAGACTTTGAGGGGGCACTGCTGGCAGTTGTTGGGCACCTCTCATGGGGGCTGCACTGATAATCAATGTGCTGATTATATTATTGAAGTGATATATATACATATATATATATATATATATATATATATATATATATAAAAAATATAAATGATTGGGGTGATATATAAAATTATAATTGGAGTGATCTATATACACATCAGGAGTCCGCTGCTGCCTGATGTCATCACTGGACTCCTCCCCCTACTTCCTTATATGGACTTGTTTACTCCTTATATGCAAATGAGGCAGCTGGCTGGGGCTGCGTCGCCATGACAATAACTGACATGACTGCACTGGACCTCCTATGGGAAAGATTTGTGTATGTGACGTTTCTATGGTAATATCTCCATCCCATAATAATACCATCCATTTCTTCCTGTCTAAAGACTTCATTCACAAGGCCGGTAGAGCCGGATATTGTGATCCCCCAATAAATTATTGGGGTGATATATATATATATATATATTATTATTGGGGTGATCTATATATATATATATATATATATATATATATATATATATATATATATATATATATATATAGATCACCCCAATAATAATAATATATATATATATCACTCCAATAATAATATATATATCTCACCCCAATCATTTATATATATATATATATATATATATATATATATATATATATATATATATATAGATCACCCCAATAATATATATATATATATATATATATCACCCCAATCATTTATTGGGGGATCACAATATCTGGCTCTACCGACCTTGTGAATGAAGTCTTTAGACAGGAAGGAATGGATGGTATTATTATGGGATGGAGATATTACCATAGAAACGTCACATACACAATCCTTCCCATAGGAGATCCAGTGCAGTCATGTCAGTTATTGTCATGGCGACGCAGCCCCAGCCAGCTGCCTCATTTGCATATAAGGAGTAAACAAGTCCATATAAGGCAGTAGGGGGAGGAGTCCAGTGATGACATCAGGCAGCAGCGGACTCCTGATGTGTATATAGATCACTCCAATTATAATTTTATATATCTCCCCAATCATTTATATTTTATATATATATATATATATATATATATATATATATAGATCACCCCAATGATAATTTTTTTATATATATACATATATATTATTATTGGAGTAAGATATTGGAGTGAGATATATATATATATATATATATATATATATATATATATATATATATCTCACTCCAATATCTTACTCCAATAATAATATATATGTATATATATAAAAAAATTATCATTGGGGTGATCTATATATATATATATATATATATATATATATATATATATATATAAAATATAAATGATTGGGGTGATATATAAAATTATAATTGGAGTGATCTATATACACATCAGGAGTCCGCTGCTGCCTGATGTCATCACTGTCATCACTGGACTCCTCCCCCTACTGCCTTATATGGACTTGTTTACTCCTTTTATGCAAATGAGGCAGCTGGCTGGGGCTGCGTCGCCATGACAATAACTGACATGACTGCACTGGACCTCCTATGGGAAGGATTGTGTATGTGACGTTTCTATGGTAATATCTCCATCCCATAATAATACCATCCATTTCTTCCTGTCTAAAGACTTCATTCACAAGGCCGGTAGAGCCGGATATTGTGATCCCCCAATAAATTATTGGGGTGATATATATATATATATATATTATTATTGGGGTGATCTATATATATATATATATATATATATATATATAGATCACCCCAATAATAATAATATATATATATATCACTCCAATAATAATATATATATCTCACCCCAATCATTTATATATATATATATATATATATATATATATATATATATAGATCACCCCAATAATATATATATATATATATATATATATATATATATATATATATATATATATATATATATATATATATATATATCACCCCAATCATTTATTGGGGGATCACAATATCTGGCTCTACCGACCTTGTGAATGAAGTCTTTAGACAGGAAGGAATGGATGGTATTATTATGGGATGGAGATATTACCATAGAAACGTCACATACACAATCCTTCCCATAGGAGATCCAGTGCAGTCATGTCAGTTATTGTCATGGCGACGCAGCCCCAGCCAGCTGCCTCATTTGCATATAAGGAGTAAACAAGTCCATATAAGGCAGTAGGGGGAGGAGTCCAGTGATGACATCAGGCAGCAGCGGACTCCTGATGTGTATATAGATCACTCCAATTATAATTTTATATATCTCCCCAATCATTTATATTTTATATATATATATATATATATATATATATATATATATATATATATATATATAGATCACCCCAATGATAATTTTTTTATATATATACATATATATTATTATTGGAGTAAGATATTGGAGTGAGATATATATATATATATATATATATATATATATATATATATATATATATATATATATATATATATATATCTCACTCCAATATCTTACTCCAATAATAATATATATGTATATATATAAAAAAATTATCATTGGGGTGATCTATATATATATATATATATATATATATATATATATATATATATATAAAATATAAATGATTGGGGTGATATATAAAATTATAATTGGAGTGATCTATATACACATCAGGAGTCCGCTGCTGCCTGATGTCATCACTGTCATCACTGGACTCCTCCCCCTACTGCCTTATATGGACTTGTTTACTCCTTTTATGCAAATGAGGCAGCTGGCTGGGGCTGCGTCGCCATGACAATAACTGACATGACTGCACTGGACCTCCTATGGGAAGGATTGTGTATGTGACGTTTCTATGGTAATATCTCCATCCCATAATAATATCATCCATTCCTTCCTGTCTAAAGACTTCATTAACAAGGCTGGAAGAATCGGATATTGTGATCCCCCAATAAATTATTGGGGTGATATATATATATATATATATATATATATATATATATATATATATATATATTATGATTATTGGAGTGATCTATATATATATATATATATATATATATATATATATATATATATATATATATATATATATATATATATATATGTATATATATTATTGGGGTGACTTTGATGGGATGGAAATATTACCATAGAAACGTCACATACACAATCAGACTGTGATAGAGATCGGAGGGAGAAGGAAGGAGTTTTGCTGATTATTTGATAATATAATAATGGGGATGATTTTGATAAAGAATGTTTATCAGATACGGAATCTTCTGAACACCAACAAAGAAGGAAATGTATTTGTTATACTGGGAGTCTGGATCTTCCAGCACCTGAAATTCCCACCGAGTTTTATCTGACAGAGGAGATGATATAAAGATCAGATTGTGGCTTATCAATCACTTTAATATCTCCTTCTGTTCTATAATTCTATGAAAACAAATAATCAATAATTTGATCGATGAGTGTAGGTGACTTATCCAGAGTACTTTTTGTATCTATCACTATCCATAACACTTACCAATTTCGGTGTCTGTATATCGGTGATGTCCATTAAATTTACAGCCGGAACCGAAACATCCAACAACGGCTCTGAAACAGCCGCGCACAATCCTCTTCATTTTGGGGGGCTTTTTGGTTGGGGTATCTGCAGGCTGGTCACTGATACCTCCTACCATTGCCCCTCCTTTGCTGGCTTTCTCTTTGGTGTTTTTCAGAGAAAAAAGCCGATTACATTTAAATCGGTTCATTATTAGGAATAAAGAAACTCGCTTTAAATGTATGACAATAGAAATCGCAATGAAATTGAATCGAACTAAATCAAATCCAATAAAATCGCAAGAAATATCTCAGGAGAGATAAGAAGCGTCTTCACTGGTCAGTGATCTCTGAGCTTCTGAGAGCTCACTGACCTACTTCTGGCTATATAGAGACTCAGCCTATGACATCATAGGCAGAGAGACCAATCAGATTTAAACTGACTCAGCCGATGACATCAATGGGAGAGGGACCAATCAGATCGCAGAGTGCAGTCAGGTGACCTTTTTTTTTTTTTTGAAAAATAACTGACGATTTTTCTTAAAGGAGCCACGTCCTTATTTGTGAGGTTTGTGAATTCAGCCTGTAGGATCAGTATACGGATCTAATAGGGATATACGGCTCCTGGAAGAACATGTTATTGTGAATTAGATTTAACCCTTACAGTCCCATGGCTGAAATAAAGATCTCTATTCTTATGATAACATTGTGAATGGAGCCTTAGAAATCCTCCATCAAATCTTTTCTTTTATTTTATCATTATTACACACCAATTATTTCTCCATTTTTAACCCTTTCACTGCCAAATCAAATGTTTTCCCTTTCATTTATGAAACCGATTCCCCTCCCCCTTTTGTTTTTAACCCTTGCACTGCAAAATCATAATTTTTTTTCATTTTTAACCCTTTTTCTGAACCATTTTTTTTTAAAACACAGATTTTTTGTAAGATTTTTTTTTTTAACCCTTTCAGCGCCAAACCAACTTCTTTTCTTTTTTTATTCCCTCCCCTCCCCCCATTTTTAACCCTTTTACCGACAAAACCAAAATGTGTTTTTTACATTTCTTGCCCAAATGTAAAATTATCACTAAAGGAAAACTTGTTTATTGTTAGTGTTGGATGGAGTGGAGAGGGACTAGAGCCCCTGTCAGGTTTTTATTGCTGTCTGCGCCCCCTTTAGGAAGATTCATTCTCTTCAACTGCCAAATTCTTTCAGTTTTTAACCCTTTCACCACCAAACTATATTGTTCATTTGTTTCAACCCTTTAACTGTCAAACCAAGTAACCCCTCCCCCTCCCCTCCCCCTATACACACACACATTTTAACTGCCACTTTCACTGCCAAATCATTTTTTTTTCATTTCTCCCCCATATGTTACATTATAAATAAAGGAAAATGTTTTTATTGTTGGTGTTAGATGGCGTGGAGAGGGATTAGAACCCCTGTCAGGTTTTTTATTGCTGCCTGCGCCCCCTTTAGGGAGCTTCATTCTCTCTATTTACCAACAAAAGTGAAAGAAACATTCCAAATTTTGGGTTGTCACCAGAACAGGAATTAGAGGGGAAATCCTCCAATGGGGACACTAGTTCTGGTGACACCCAGGGATGTTGTCACTTTGGGAGGATTTCTCTCACTTCCTGTTGTCTCCTTCCGTTTGTATCCCGGAGATCTCCTGTATCGGATCTTTATATTTATCTTTATATAGAGAGATTTCAGAATAAATGGCCTTTTTTATAAAACTTTACATATTAACTACATTATATATCACTCCTTTTTAAGGTCATTAATCGATTAATCTAAACAATAATCAGCCAACTAATCGATTATGAATATAATCGTTAGTTGCAGCCCTAGTGTGTGTGTATATTATATATATATGTGTGTGTGTGTATATTATATATATATGTGGGGGGGGGGTGACATGCATTGTGATATATGTATGTGTGTATATTATATATATCACAACACATGTCACCCCCTCCCCCCACACACATATATATATATATAATATACACACATTAGTGATATTTATATATATATATATATATAACCAATAGCGAAGCTCGGTGTGAATTTCAGGTGCTGGAAGATCCAGACTCCCAGTATAACAAATACATTTCCTTCTTTGTTGGTGTTCAGAAGATTCCGTATCTGATAAATATTCTTTA
Organism: Lithobates clamitans; assembly: GCA_037952925.1. Classification (NCBI taxonomy): domain Eukaryota; kingdom Metazoa; phylum Chordata; class Amphibia; order Anura; family Ranidae; genus Lithobates; species Lithobates clamitans. Next base: position 234,902 of record JBBGZY010002801.1, on the reverse strand, counting down.
TCCAAATCATCCCCATTATTATATTATCAAATAATCAGCAAAACTCCTTCCTTCTCCCTCCGATCTCTATCACAGTCTGATTGTGTATGTGACGTTTCTATGGTAATATTTCCATCCCATAATAATATCATCCATTCCTTCCTGTCTAAAGACTTCCCCCAAATGTCACCTCTGCACCCCACAAAGAGAACATTTCTTTATTTTATTTTTTATTTGGATTTCTTGTCCACTGCAGCAAAAAAAGCTTTTTATTAATGGGGGAGGGGAGGGGGAGGAGTCATACTGATCAGTTATCTCCCCCAAAAACACAATGATTGCACATTCATAGCTAATATCTCATCAATATCACCGCAATAATATATATATATATATATATATATAACCCCAATAATATATATATAGATCACTCCAATAATCATAATAATATATATATATACCACCCCAATAATTTATTGGGGGATCACAATATCCGACTCTTCCAGCCTTGTGAATGAAGTCTTTAGACAGGAAGGAATGGATGATATTATTATGGGATGGAGATATTACCATAGAAACGTCACATACACAATCCTTCCCATAGGAGATCCAGTGCAGTCATGTCAGTTATTGTCATGGCGACGCAGCCCTAGCCAGCTGCCTCATTTGCATATAAGGAGTAAACAAGTCCATATAAGGAAGTAGGGGGAGGAGTCCAGTGATGACATCAGGCAGCAGCGGACTCCTGATGTGTATATAGATCACTCCAATAATAATAATAATTATATATATATCACCCCAATCATTTATATTATATATATATATATATATATATATATATATATATATATATATATATAGAGATCACTCCAATAATATTGTAAATGATTGGGGTGATTATAGTGATATATATATATATATCAGTGGGGGGGGTAAATATGTTATGAACGACGAGTTGTTTAATTTATTGATCAATTTTGGATTGGATATTATAGCGCCCCGTACCCCATTATTTCTATGATTTATATTGCTGGGGGGGATGGTACAATTACCATCATATATCAGTGATTGGGAGGGGAGGGGGTCACCTATTTCTGGTATATAGTATATATCCATTATTACCCGACCATTCCTCACCATACACACCTCTGATTGTCAATAGAACTATCAATCACCCCTCCATATAATAAATGTCACTTTATTACACCCCCCATAAGAAAGCTACATCTGTCTGTATAATCACTGGGGGGGAAGAGGGGTGTAATTATCACTGGGGGGGGGGTGTAATGATCACTGGGGGGGGGGAGGGGGGTGTAATGATCACTGGGGGGAGGGGTGTATTTAGAAGTAAAAAAACAAAATAGTTTGATTTCCAATATTTCATCATAGAATCCATTCAATCAATAATCGTTTATCATCGTCATGGTGATGGGAATAATTGGTGTCGGTCCAGCACAGGATTTATAGGGAGATTTATGAAGCACCCCGTGATGTGTGGGGTACCGTACCCCGGACTTCTATGGGGGATCTAATAAAGGGGGTCCGACCCACTACTAGCAAGGGGGAAATAATAAAGTGGCCGGTGAGTGTACAGTATATATACAGTATCTGACAAAAGTAAGTACACCCCTCAGTCACAAGTGTGTAAATCTTTTCTTCTATCTTTTCATGTGACAACACTGAAGAAATTACACTTGTCTACAATGTAAAATAGTGAGTGTACAGCTTGTATAACAGTGTAAATTTGCTGTCCCCTCAAAATAACTCAACACACGGCCATTAATGTCTAAACCGCTGGCAACAAAAGTCAGTACACCCCTAAGTGAAAATTGGGCCCAAAGTGTCAATATTTTGTGTGGCCACCATTATTTTCCAGCACTGCCTTAACCCTCTTGGGCATGGAGGTCACCAGAGCTTCACAGGTTGTCACTGGAGTCCTCTTCCCCTCCTCCATGATGACATCACAGAGCTGGTGGATGTTAGAGACCTTCCGTTTGAGGATGTCCCACAGATGATCAATAGGGTTTAGGTCTGGAGACATGCTTGGCCAGTCCATCACCTTTACCCTAATGGCTGTGTGTTGGGTTATATTGAGGGGGCACCTAATTTAACACACCTGCTCCCCATTCACACCTGAGACCTTGTAACACTAACGAGTCACATGACACCGGGGAGGGAAAATGGCTAATTGGGCCCAATTTGGAGATTTTCACTTAGGGGTGTACTGACTTTTGTTGACAGCGGTTTAGACATTAATGGCTGTGTGTTGAGTTATTTTGAGGGGACAGCAAATTTACACTGTTATACAAGCTGTACACTCACTACTTTACATTGTAGCCAAGTGTCATTTCTTCAGTGTTGTCACATGAAAAGGAAAAAGAAAAGATTTACAAAAATGTCACTGAGGGGTGTACTTATTTCTGTCAGATACTGTATGTACAGGAGAGGAGTGCAGAGGGTATGACAGTGACATTTTGGAGGCGGACCCAATTTTTGGCTGCTGAAACACATTGAAAATTGTGTTTTTTTTACATTCGGCGGAAAGAAAAAATGTGCCAATAATGGCACCGAAAACAGGGTAGAAGGGGGGGTGATATTTATGATATCAGGAATGATCCATACATGTAGAAGGGGGGTAATATTTATGATATCAGGAATGATCCATACATGTAGAAGGGGGGTGATATTTATGATATCAGGGATGATCCATACATGTAGAAGGGGGGGGTGATATTTATGATATCAGGAATGATCCATACATGTAGAAGGGGGGTGATATGTATGATATCAGGGATGAATGATCCATACATGTAGAAGGGGTGTGATATTTATATCAGGGATAATCCATACATGTAGAAGGGGGGTGATATCATAAATATCAGGAATGATCCATACATGTAGAAGGGGGGGGGGTGATATTTATGATATCAGGAATGATCCATACATGTAGAAGGGGGTGATATGTATGATATCAGGGATGATCCATACATGTAGAAGAGGGGAGATATTTATGATATCAGGAATGATCCATACATGTAGAAGGGGGTGATATTTATGATATCAGGAATGATCCATACATGTAGAAGGGGGGTGATATTTATGATATCAGGGATGAATGATCCATATATGTAGAAGGGGGGTGATATTTATACTATCAGGAATTATCCATACATGTAGAAGGGGGGGGGTGATATTTATGATATCAGGGATGATCCATACAAGTAGAAGGGGGGTGATATTTATGATATCAGGAATGATCCATACATGTAGAAGGGGGTGATATTTATGATATCAGGGATGAACCATACAGGTAGAAGGGGGGTGATATTTATGATATCAGGAATTATCCATACATGTAGAAGGGGGGTGATATTTATGATATCAGGAATGATCCATACATGTAGAAGGGGGTGATATTTATGATATCAGGGATGAACCATACAGGTAGAAGGGGGGTGATATTTATGATATCAGGAATGATCCATACATCTAGAAGGGGGGTGATATTTATGATATCAGGGATGAATGATCCATATATGTAGAAGGGGGGTGATATTTATGATATCAGGGATGATCCATACATGTAGAAGGGGGGTGATATTTATGATATCAGGGATGATCCATACATGTAGAAGGGGGGTGATATTTATACTATCAGGAATTATCCATACATCTAGAAGGGGGGTGATATTTATGATATCAGGGATGATCCATACATGTAGAAGGGGGGTGATATTTATGATATCAGGGATGATCCATACATGTAGAAGGGGGGTGATATTTATATCAGGGATGATCCATACATGTAGAAGGGGGGTGATATTTATGATATCAGGAATGATCCATACATCTAGAAGGGGGGTGATATTTATGATATCAGGAATGATCCATACAAGTAGAAGGGGGTGATATTTATGATATCAGGAATGATCCATACATGTAGAAGGGGGGTGATATTTGATTTCAGGAATGATCCATACATGTAGAAGGGGGGTGATATTTATGATATCAGGGATGATCCATACATGTAGAAGGGGGGTGATATCATAAATATCAGGAATGATCCATACATGTAGAAGGGGGGTGATATCATAAATATCAGGGATGATCCATACATGTAGAAGGGGGTGATATTTATGATATCAGGAATGATCCATACATGTAGAAGGGGGGTGATATCAGGAATGATCCATACATGTAGAAGAGGGGTGATATTTATGATATCAGGAATGATCCATACATGTAGAAGGGGGGTGATATTTAGGATATCAGGGATGATCCATACATGTAGAAGGGGGGTGATATTTATATCAGGAATGATCCATACATGTAGAAGGGGGGTGATATTTATATCAGGAATGATCCATACATGTAGATGGGGGGTGATATTTATATCAGGAATGATCCATACATGTAGAAGGGGGGTGATATTTATATCAGGAATGATCCATGCATGTAGAAGGGGGGTGATATTTATATCAGGAATGATCCATACATGCAGAAGGGGGGTGATATTTATATCAGGAATGATCCATGCATGTAGAAGGGGGGTGATATTTATGATATCAGGAATGATCCATACAGGTAAAAGGGGGGTGATATTTATATCAGGAATGATCCATATATGTAGAAGGGGGGTGATATTTATATCAGGAATGATCCATACAGGTAAAAGGGGGGTGAGAGATATACTAGAAGTATGACTACAGCAGGGCTTGACAAATTTTCCTTGAATCTAGGAGCCAGTGTTTTTTTTAACTAACAAAGCTTTATTTTCAATGACAAATCTCCTTCTCTTATGTAGCCCTGATATGTATCTTCACAGAAGCAGCGCTCAGGTTTACAGACAGAGAATACAAGGAGGTGACGATATGTTTAGAAAAAAAAAAAAAAAAAGGAAGAAGTTCTCTCTGCTGCAGGTAAGAAGCAGAGCTAAAGCTGTTTTTTTTTTTAATCGATGTTAACCCCTTTAATACCGGACACTTTCACCTCTTTCCATACAGGCCAATTCTCAGCTCTCAGCGCGGTCACACTTTGAATGACAATTGTACGGTCATGCTACATTGTACACATCACATTATTATCGTTTTTTTGAGATTGAGCTTTCATTTTAAACAAACAGAAAAAGACTGAAATATATAAAAAAAAAACAAAAAAAACAAACATTCTTTTAAATTCTATTAAAAATATTTGCAAATAAGTAATTTTTCTTCGCCACCGACGAGCCAGTGTAAATGTGTGTCAGAATTGGCGGTTACCGGTGTTCTGCCGAGAAAGTTCCCCTCGGCGGATAAGGACCCCCCTGTACTGCGCAGGCGCAGCGCTTGCGCAGTATGAGCCGGCGGAAATAGCCAAAGCCGAATAGTTGTAAATCAGCTGTACACGGCGCCTGTAAGAGGGCCCCTCGCTTCGCTCACCACGCTTCGCTCACCACGCTTCGCTCACCACTTTTTTATTCTCCCTCTGGGTCCACTTGAATGGCGGGGTTTGAACCTGGACTCAGGGCGCAGGCACCGTGTACAGCTGGCTGAAGGTTTTCAGCTTCGGCTATTTCCGGCGTCTCCTAGTCATTAGTACTGCGCAAGTGCTGCGCCTGCGCAGTACAGGGGGGGTCCTTATCCGCCGGGGGATCTTTCTCGGCAAGACACCGGCTCTCCCCCCACTCTGACAGCGTGTGAAGGATGGACCACCAATAACCTACAAGTCTGTTTACAATGCGATCAGCTGTGATTGGACACAACTGATCACATAATAAAGGGAAGCTGTGATTGGACACAACTGATCACATAATAAAGGGAAGCTGTGATTGGACACAACTGATCACATAATAAAGGGAAGCTGTGATTGGACACAACTGATCACATAATAAAGGGAAGCTGTGATTGGGCACAACTGATCACATAATAAAGGGAAGCTGTGATTGGACACAACTGATCACATAATAAAGGGAAGCTGTGATTGGACACAACTGATCACATAATAAAGGGAAGCTGTGAGTGGCCCTTTATATTGATCTTTGTTCAGGTTTGTGCGAAGGACACAGCGATCGCAGAGCGCACGCCCCTGGGGCAGGGTTCTGAGGGGGGGGGCGACATCTATTGATGCCTTCCCAGAACTAGCCAACCGTGTGGTCGGCAACCAGCTGCCCGGAACTGCATGTCCGGGGCATAGAAATTGCTCACACCTGGGAGCGAGATGACAAAAACCCAGGCGCCAGGATGTCATTTCTAGTCGCCATGAGATTTGTCAAGCCCTGGACTACAGAAATATAAGGTGTGACAGATACACTGATATCAGGTACGATCTATAGAGGAATATAAGATAAGGTGTAAGGCCATATACACTGATATCAGGTACGATCTATAGAGGAATATAAGATAAAGTGTAAGGTCATATACAGTACAAGGCGAGATGTATACAACAATGAGCCACAATATATATGGAATAGAGGAGGCCCCGGGCTGGGGAAGACCATGGCGCTCTCTATAGGAGGGGATGTATAGAATATACAGTATAGTATATAAAATCTCTATACGGCCTAAAGACGGAACCTGGTGAGAGCAAATAATGCAGATGTATAAGGGCTGGTGTATAGAATACATAGGTGACGTATACACACAATACAATAAGAGGCCAACAATGGGAGGTTTGAGGGAAGAGCTCCAGAACAAGAAATAATGAGGATCTATAGGAGTTGAAGAATAAAAAGCACAATATAATAGGTGATTTATACATTATACCCATTACAGAAAGTTTGAGGGTAGGGACTGATTATCTATAGGAGGTGATGTATAGAGTACATAGGGGATATATACATCAGTGCATCCATCAGTGCAGACCCCCTCAGCAGAACCCCCTCCATCAGTGCAGACGCCCTCAGCAGACCCTCCCCTCCCATAACGCCCCCCAGGCCCCAGCAGTGTCAGTGAGATAGATAGAGTGGCCACAGGTGTAGCGTCCTGCGCCGTGTGTGGGGAGGGGCCGATCCGTGCGAGAGGAGAAGCCGATTCATTGGCTGCACGGATCGAGCCCCCTTCCCCTCTCCACTGAACACAAGGGGGAGCGATCAAGCGGCGGCGGCGGGACCGGCCGCCATTTTACTGAAGCCCGCTTCCCAAAAAATGGAAATTGCAAACATTCCCGATTTTCCCTGGGCAAATCCCGATTCGGGACAGCCTCCGATCGGGACGAGGGTCCCAAAATCGGGATTGCCCCGGGAAATTCGGGACTGTTGGCAACTATGCACTCCATACCCTGCTTAACAGTCAAAGCTTATTGGAGGGACGTGACATCACATCGCTCGGCCGATACGATCGTAGGAAAATCGTGTTCAGGTAGGAGAACCAAAACATGGTCCTACGGAGGAGGAAGAAAAGGACAAGGAACGCGGCTAGGAGCTCAGAGCTGAAATTTATAGGGAGGGGTCCTATTGGGTAGTTATGGAGGCGGGGTCAACACCCACGTTTGCTGCCATGGAGCCTGTCAGGAAAGTTACATTTAAAATCCAGCCTAACTCCAAAAACAAAAAATAAAACCCCCCAAAGAATTCAAAAGCTGTTTTTGCTGCAATGCTACAACAGTACTTTATTTCCGCCACTAGATGTCCTCAGTCTTCCAGTCGTCATTACTCAACCCACCTAGCCCAGGCAGTCAGGGATACACCCACAGCCTGTGATTGGATGGTGAAGGAGAAATGCCAAAGGATTTGCTTATCTGCTGCACTTCTTTATCCTCCAATCAGCATGCTTCTTGCCAGTACAGGGACTCATTGGCTTCTCGTGATGCTTCTTTCTTTCCCAGTCTGAGCTCTGCTGTATAGGGATTGCAATAGGCTGATAGCAAGTGACATTCAGGTGCTCACTGTTTGCAATTAGTAAAAATTACAGGTAATGGTGTCTTCATTAATAAAGAACTTCACTCATTTATGCATTTATAGGTGTGCGCAGCCTATTGCATTAGGGTGCGCACCCCAAAGCTCAAACACACGCGCCTTTTCTCTGCAGCCTCAGCTGCACTGCACAGGAAATGAATGGGAAGTGCTCTGTGCTAAGCGGTTTCCTGACTATTCACAAACCGAAGCATAGAAAACACAGTTTACTATGCTTCGGTTATGAATGAACACAGTGAGTGAGTGAGTGTGTTCACTATGTTCATTTAGAAAAGGAAGCCGCTGGTAAATGACATATTTACTAGCCCCTTCCCCCACTCTCCATCCCGAAACATCCCCCCCCCCTCAGCAGCTGGAGAGAGACAAGAGGAGCCAACAGCACTGTGGGGTGTGGAGGCGGGGGGAGAAGCCAGGCAGTAGGGGGAATCGGCGCTGCACGTAGTGATTTGGATGTGCCCAGGCACACCCGGCACACCCCCCGCGCAAATGTATACATTTTATATGCCTAGAGTCCAGCTAGTGTTAGAGGTTATACACACCTCCCAACTTTTTGGGACGGGAATGAGGGATACCTATTAGCAAAAAGTATGTAGGCATAGGACACACCCCCTGCCACGCCCCCTTAACACCTTCCTGCCCTGCCTATAGCAAAATGATGGCAGGGCAGGGGCTCCATTGTCCTGACCGGACGACATAGGATGTCCTTCATGTGCGCCCCCCGGAGGACGTGCAGCGCTGCGATCGGTGGTGCGGTGTGTCCTCCCGGACCCTGGCAGGACAACTATGATGCAGACTCTTTATTACATAATCAGCTGTGTCCAATCACAGTGTATATAGGAAGTGCGCGAGAAGAGGAGAGCGGGTAAGCAGCTATACTGACGGGGGGGAGGGGGGGTCTCCGCTGATTATCAGTGCAGCCCCATCAGCGATGCCTGTCAGTGCCCATCAGGGATGCCAATCAGTGCTGCCTGCCAGTTCATCCTCTTCAGTGCTGCCTGTCATTGCCCATCAGTGCCGCATATCGGTGCCTCCTCATCAGTACCCACCAGTGCCACCTATCAGTGCTGCATATCGGTGCCTCCTCATCAGTACCCACCAGTGCCACCTATCAGTGCTGCATATCGGTGCCTCCTCATCAGTACCCACCAGTGCCGCCTATCAGTGCTGCATATCGGTGCCTCCTCATCAGTACCCACCAGTGCCACCTATCAGTGCTGCATATCGGTGCCTCCTCATCAGTACCCACCAGTGCCGCCTATCAGTGCTGCATATCGGTGCCTCCTCATCAGTACCCACCAGTGCCACCTATCAGTGCTGCATATCGGTGCCTCCTCATCAGTACCCACCAGTGCCGCCTATCAGTGCTGCATATCGGTGCCTCCTCATCAGTACCCACCAGTGCCACCTATCAATGTTGCATATCGTTGCCTCCTCATCAGTACCCACCAGTGCCACCTATCAGTGCTGCATATCGGTGCCTCCTCATCAGTACCCACCAGTGCCACCTATCAGTGCTGCATATCGGTGCCTCCTCATCAGTACCCACCAGTGCCACCTATCAGTGCTGCATATCGGTGCCTCCTCATCAGTACCCACCAGTGCCACCTATCAATGCTGCATATCGGTGCCTCCTCATTAGTACCCACCAGTGCCACCTATCGGTGCCTCCTCATCAGTACCCACCAGTGCCACCTATCAGTGCTGCATATCGGTGCCTCATCAGTACCCACCAGTGCCACCTATCAATGCTGCATATCGGTGCCTCCTCATTAGTACCCACCAGTGCCACCTATCGGTGCCTCCTCATCAGTACCCACCAGTGCCACCTATCAGTGCTGCATATCGGTGCCTCCTCATCAGTACCCACCAGTGCCACCTATCAATGCTGCATATCGGTGCCTCCTCATTAGTACCCACCAGTGCCACCTATCGGTGCCTCCTCATCAGTACCCACCAGTGCCACCTATCAGTGCTGCATATCGGTGCCTCCTCATCAGTACCCACCAGTGCCACCTATCAGTGCTGCATATCGGTGCCTCCTCATCAGTACCCACCAGTGCCACCTATCAGTGCTGCATATCGGTGCCTCCTCATCAGTACCCACCAGTGCCACCTATCCGTGCTGCATATCGGTGCCTCCTCATCAGTGAAGGAGAAAAGTTACTTATTTACAAAATTTTGTAACAAAAAGAAGAAAAACTTTATATATTTTTTTGTGTTTCTAAATTTTCGGTCTGTTTTCATTTGTTTAGCAAAAAATAAGAACCTCCAGTGGTGATGAAATACCACCAATAGAAAGCTCTACTTGTCTCAAAAACATGTGTACAGTGTTGTACGACCGCGCAATTGTCATTCAAAGTGCGCCAGCGCTGAAAGCTGAACAATGGCCTGGGCAGGAAGAGGGGTGAAAGTGCCCGGCATTGAAGTGGTTAAAGGAGAATCACACACACAAAAAATGATTAGTAAAACCCACAAGTGCTTTTTTTTACCACTTCTATGTCTTTATTTTGGCTTTGGAAATTTACAAATTCAGCAATTTAGAAATCGGATGAAAGGTTTAGCGCTGGGAAACACTGTTTGAAAAATAAAAAGTGCATTTTATATACAACTATATAGATCAGAGCAAAATGAGGAGGATTGAGGGACAGAAGGACTGTGTTCCAAATCCGGGACAGTCCCTCCAAATCCGGGACAGTCCCTCCAAATCTGGGACAGTCCCTCCAAATCCAGGACAGTCTCTCCAAATCCGGGACAGTCCCTCCAAATCCGAACAGTCCCTCCAAATCCGGGACAGTCCATACAAATCCGGGACAGTCCCTCCAAATCCGGGACAATTCCTCCAAATCCGAACAGTCCCTCCAAATCCGGGACAGTCCCTCCAGATCCAGGACAGTTGGGAGCTTTGGGTTATATGTAGGCTTAGTGTTTGGCTTTAGATACACTTACAAACCTAACTTTAATTTATTAATGACGGTATGGGTTAGGGTGAATTTACGCTTGCGAATGCACCCCATCTGCGATCAGGTGCGAGAATCCCAGCTACGAGTAGTCATCCCCTCCCCCCCCCATTGCTTTCAATGGTGCTTGCAGCTTGTCAAGGAAACCCCGCTTTGTCTTGCGCTGCTGATCGCAGGCAGGGTACAAGTGTGATTGCACCTTCACACCATTGAAGCTAAGGGCCAGTTCACACCCCAAAAACGCACTCCAGATCCGTTCCGGTCGCGTTTTTTTCATTTTGTTTTTTATTTTATAGCGCTTTGTTGTATTGGCGCATTCCGGTGCGTTTTTTGATGCATTTCAGATGCTGTCTTCTTCTTTTCCTGTTTTTTTGTTTGACTGTGCTAGGGTCCCGTGCGTTTTTGATGCGTTCCATTGCATTTCGGTGCGTTTTTGATGCATTTTTCCTGCGTTCAAGTACAGTCCAGATCAGAAAAAATGCAGCATGTTCTATTTTTCACCTGGAAAGTCCTGGAACTGACCACACCAGTGTGAACTAGGCCATTGGAAATCACATAACCTACTTTCCATGTCTTTTTGATGCAGAAGAAAAAAGCACTGGAGCGCATGTGGTGTGAACTGGCCCTTAGTCCGGGTGTGCTCCGGATGTGTTTTTTGCTTGCGCATTTTTTACGCTTTTTGGATGCTTTTTTGATGCTTTTCAGTGCATTAACCCCCCCCCCCCCCACCCCCCTCTTTTTTTCCTCAACTTAAGGGCCCTTTCTCATCAAACGCAGTTGGATGCATTTTGATCTGCACTCCAACTGTATAGACAGCCCGAAATCCAGGTAATCCTACGGGGGGGGCGTAGTTCACATCATTGCAGTGCAGAAAAAAAAAAACAGTAGTGCATGTTGCATTGTTCTGCACCGCAAGTGCAGGTAATGCGCTACAAATGCACCGCACCCCTTTAAGCCAGGAAAGCCAAGCCCCAAAAATGCACTTTAAACGCAGCTCGAAACACATGCAAAACGCAATCCAGTGCGCCTCAATCGCATGTCAAGCACGCCTCAATCGCATGTAAACATGCAGACAAAAAGTTATGCAGTTTCTGGTGCAAATGGGCCCTCTGGTGCGTTTTTGGGGCATTTAGGTGCATTCCGGTGCGTTTTTTATGCGTTTTACCCATTACAGTTCAGTGCAGGAAAAATGCGGCATGTTCTACTGTACTTTTATTTATTTTTTTCTGGAACCGACCGCCCTGGTGTGAATTATTGGAAACCACATAACCTACTTTCCAATGCGTTTCTAATGCAGAAAAAAACACGCACTGGACTGCATGTGGTGTGAGCCGGCCCATAGAGTCACTGTTAAGCTGATAACTTTTCCACCCGGCGCCCAGGGCCGTCTTTAATACAGGGGCAAAAAGGGGCAGCTGCCCCGGGCCCAGTCATTGTTGTGGGGCCCAAAGCAGCTGCCCCCCCCACCCCCCTTGTGCCCGCAAAGAGCTGATAAGTGGATTTGGGAGGGCCCAAGAAAATGTTTGCCCCAGGGTCCAATCAATATTGAGGTTTGTCTAGATAGGTGGTGCCGACAAGGCCACCCTTGATTTCGGCTGGTACAGCCGTGCATGGTCAGCCCAGCTACAAGCCCGGCCTCTGACCCTTCTACAGATACAAGCAAATGCAAAACACGGGTAAATGTACTGATGCCCGGGCTATATGATGGGTCCAGGTGGCAGGGAAGGGTGTCTGTAGGGAAATATACAAGCTGTAAATGAATAAAAAGGGGGGGGGGCTGCACTTTGGCTTATCTTGCCTTGGGTGCCAGGGCTGCTGTTAGAAATCACGGGGCCCCCTTACAACCTACCTGACAGGGCCCCACCATGCACTAGTGTGGGGGTTAAAGCAGGCGGCGAGGAGTCAATATGCCGTCTCGCCACCTGTCAAATGCTTTCTGAAGAGAGATCCAAATGCTGACCGCTCTTCAGGGAGCAAAGCACATGTGAACGTCATTTCTTTTTAACCGCTTCATGACTGCCCTTGCTGAAGGGCGGCCGCTCTGTGCCACGTGGTCTGACACTTTCTGGGTCTGGGGCGTGCACGTGCGCTGCCACTGGCAACCAACCGGCTCCCTCTGTGATCACACGCAGCAGGGGGCCCAGTGGTGGATAGGGTGGACTCGATGTCCACTGGCACCTGGCACACCCTGTGTGCACGACTATGCCCCCCTGGCACTTACCCCATCTAGGTTGCAGGCAGGCGGTAGACGGGTATATCTAGGTTGCGGGCAGCGGCTCCTGTGTCCTCTTGCCTTCTTCTGCATCACGGCGGCTTCCCCCCCGTGCGGCGCCTCCCTCCTCCTCATCGGCGTCCAATAGGATCGCCTGTCCTTTTAGCCAATCGGGTGGCAGGACTCAAGACCCGCTTCCCGATTGGCCGGGAGGAGGATAAGTGTGGTGATAACAAATATTCATTCACTATTGTCACACAACTGGGTGGGATCGGGTACAGTCCTCTGCTCCCATACCCCACCCTTTTTAGCCTATGGGAGCCTCAGGCTCTAATCACATGCTTCAAACCGCCCTCCCCCCCCCCCCCCCGCCATTGGAATCCATGTGTCTGGCGCCCTGTATGTAGATCAGGGGGCCGGATGCGTGGATGGGGGGGGGGGGGGGGGGCGGTGCTCGTGTGCCCCTAATGGACAGGCCGCCAATGGTGACAAACCTGTGTGCCTGCATGTGAGCCAGAAACAGCCAAGAAAAAAAAAAGCATGAGTAACTCTGGAGCAGAGGCATTTGCAGCATATTGCCACAAGATGGCAGTACTGCACACGTAGCCAACAAGAGAGCTGAGCTTGAGTAAAGAGCGCTGCTATGTAGGCCTGGGGGGGGGACCCCATAAATTATTCGAAAACCTTCCATGGCCCAACAGAATTTATTTTTTTTACCCACCCAAGACCCCATGTACACGGGGCTTTAAAAAAAAGAGAAAAAAAGGCTTTTTTTTTTTTTTAACGAGTGTTCTTACATAGTTACATAGTAGGTGAGGTTGAAAAAAGACACAAGTCCATCAAGTCCAACCTATGTGTGTGATTATATGTCAGTATTACCTTATATATCCCTGTATGTTGTGGTCATTCAGGTGATTATCTAATAGTTTCTTGAAGCTATCAATGCTCCCCGCTGAGACCACCGCCTGTGGAAGGGAATTCCACATCCTTGCCGCTCTTACAGTAAAGAACCCTCTACGTTGTTTAAGGTTAATCCTCTTTTCTTCTAATTGTAATGAGTGGCCACGAGTCTTATTAAACTCTCTTCTGCGAAAAAGTTTTCTCCCTATTGTGGGGTCACCAGTACAGTATTTGTACATTGAAATCATATCCCCTCTCAAGCGTCTCTTCTCCAGAGAGAATAAGTTCAGAGCTCACAGCCTTTCCTCATAACTAAGATCCTCCAGACCCTTTATTAGCTTTGTTGCCCTTCTTTGTACTCGCTCCATTTCCAGTACATCCCTCCTGAGGACTGGTGCCCAGAACTGGACAGCATACTCCAGGTGCGGCCGGACCAGAGTCTTGTAGAGCGGGAGAATTATCGTTTTATCTCTGCAGTTGATCCCCCTTTTAATGACAATATTCTGTTTGCTTTATTAGCAGCAGCTTGGCATTGCCTGCCATTGCTGAGCCTATCATCCACTAGGACCCCCAAGTCCTTTTCCATCCTATATTCCCCCAGAGGTTCTCCCCCCAGTGTATAGATTGCATTCATATTTTTGCCACCCAAATGCATTATTTTACATTTTTCTACATTGAACCTCATTTGCCATGTAGTTGCCCCTCCCCCATTAATTTGTTCAGGTCTTTTTGCAAGGTTTCCACATCCTGCGGAGAAGTTATTGCCCTGCTTAGCTTAGTATCGTCTGCAAATACAGAGATTGAACTGTTTATCCCATCCTCCAGGTCGTTTATGAACAAATTAAATAGGATTGGTCCCAGCACAGAACCCTGGGGGACCCCACTACCCACCCCTGACCATTCTGAGTACTCCCCATTTATCACCACCCTCTGAACACGCCCTTGTAGCCAGTTTTCAATCCATGTACTCACCCTATGGTCCATGCCAACGCACCTTATTTTGTACAGTAAACGTTTATGGGGAACTGTGTCAAATGCTTTTGCAAAATCCAGATACACCACGTCTACGGGCCTTCCTTTATCTAGATGGCAACTCACCTCCTCATAGAAGGTTAATAGATTGGTTTGGCAAGAACGATTCTTCATGAATCCATGCTGATTACTGCTAATGATATCGTTCTTATTACTAAAATCTTGTATATAGTCCCTTATCATCCCCTCCAAGAGTTTACATACTATTGATGTTAGGCTAACTGGTCTGTGATTCCCAGGGATGTATTTTGGGCCCTTTTTAAATATTGGTGCTACATTGGCTTTTCTCCAATCAGCTGGTACCATTCCAGTCAATAGACTGTCTGTAAAAATTAGGAAAAATGGTCTGGCAATCACTTGACTGAGTTCCCTAAGTACCCTCGGATGCAAGACATCTGGTCCCGGTGATTTATTAATGTTAAGTTTCTCAAGTCTAATTTTAATTCTGTCCTCTGTTGACCATGGAGGTGCTTCCTGTGTTGTGTCATGAGGATAAACACTGCAGTTTTGGTTACTGAAGCCCCCCGATTCCCTCGTGAAGACTGAGGAGAAGAATAAATTCAATACCTTCGCCATCTCCCCATCCTTTGTAACCAGATGTCCTTCCTCATTCTTTATGGGGCCAATATGGTCTGTCCTCCCTTTTTTACTGTTTACATACTTAAAGAATTTCTTGAGATTTTTTTTGCTCTCCTCCGCTATGTGTCTTTCATGTTCTATCTTAGCCGTCCTAATTGCACCCTTACATTTCTTATTGCATTCTTTATAAAGTCTGAATGCTGAGGATGATCCCTCAACCTTGTATTTTTTGAAGGCCTTCTCCTTTGCTTTTATATGCATTTTTACATTGGAGTTAAGCCATCCAGGATTTTTGTTCGCTCTTTTAAATTTATTACCCAATGGGATACATTGGCTAATGCCCTTATTTAATATGTTCTTAAAGCAAACCCATCTCTCCCCTGTATTCTATGTTCCTAATATTTTATCCCAATTAATGCCTTGTATTGTTATCTTATATTTTTTTCTTTTTTTTACGTAGAACCTTCTAAATTTGGCACAGGCACATATCATTTCCCTGAGGAAGCCAATGTTTTGGCGAAACATGTAGGAATTGATAACCTGTATTACTGGCATACAACACCTAGGCCTGACCTGCTCTATTATACACTACATGTATTGTATCAGTTATATTTCTGCATGCATGTAAATCTTATTTGCTTCTCTTTTTTCTATATATGTAAACAGAATAAAATGTAATTGTCTCTTTTAGTACTCTTTGTCGCTTTCCTTTTATTGGCACCGCTATAGTCCCTCTCCACCTCTCTCTACCATTTTTTACTTACTGGGATGAGGTGCCGTATCTGTTGAGGATTCCCAGCCATACCCCCATTTTCCATATATATATATAGATATATATCTATATATATATTATCTATATAATGGAATTTCTTGGAATTCTTTAATGAAAAAGTTCCTTGTTAACCTCCTCCACATTTCTAAGCCCCACCCTCCATAAAAAGTAATTAATTAACCACTTACCAACCGGCCCATAGCCTCTGCAATGCTGTGCAATACTCTGCAATACCCCCACAATACTCTGCAATGCTGTGCAATACTCTGCAATGCTGTGCAATACTCTGCAATAACCCCACAATACTCTGCAATGCTGTGCAATACTCTGCAATGCTGTGCAATACTCTGCAATACCCCCACAATACTCTGCAATGCTGTGCAATACTCTGCAATGCCCCCACAATACTCTGCAATGCTGTGCAATACTCTGCAATGCCCCCGCCATACTCTGCAATGCCCCGCAATACTCTGCAATGCCCCCGCCATACTCTGCAATGCCCCCGCTATACTCTGCAATGCCCCCGCTATACTCTGCAATGCCCCCACAATACTCTGCCATGCCCCCGCCATACTGCGCCATACCCCGCTATACTCCGCCATACTCCGCAATACTCCGCCATACTCCGCAATACTCCGCCATACTCCGCAATACCCCGCAATACCCCACCATACTCTGCAATACCCCGCCATACTCTGCAATACACCGCCATACTCCACAATACCCCGCTATACCCCGCCATACTCTGCAATACCCCGCTATACCCCGCCATACTCTGCTATACCCCGCCATACCCTGCCATGCTGAGCCATGCTCAGCTGTACTCGCCCTCTGTATGTGGCCAGGCTGTGGAAGTCTCACACATGTGGTATCGCCGTACTCAGGAGGAGTAGGAGAATCTATTTTGGGGTGTCATTTTTGGTATGTACATGTTATGTGGTAGAAATATTGTATAAATGGACAACTTTGTGTTAAAAAAAAAAAAAACAAGCGTTTTAACCACTTCCCGCCCACCGGTCATCATACAACGTCCTTGACTTTGTGCGGAGATATCTGAATGATGGTTGCAGCTACAGGCATCATTCAGATATCGGCTTTTTCAGCCGGCGATTCCCTACACCATGAGAACGATCATAGCGGCTGTTCCACTGCTTGATCGTTCTTACGGGAGGCGAGAGGGGATGTCCCTCCCTCCCGCGCTTCTACCGACTCACCGCTACGATCGAAGCCAGGATCGTTTTTTTTTTTTTTTAATTTCAGGCTTCCCAGCCTAGAGGTGAGATGTGGGGTCTTATTGACCCCATATCTCACTGTAAAGAGGACCTGTCATGCCATATTCCTATTACAAGGATGTTTATATTCCTTGTAATAGGAATAAAAGTGGTCAAAAATTTTTTTTTTGGAAAAAAGCATCAAACTAAAATAAATAAAGTAAAATGAACAATAAAAAAAAAAAAAAAAAAATTTAAAGCGCCCCTATCCCTGTGTACTCGCATGCAGAAGCGAACGCATACGTAAGTCCCGCCCACATATGAAAACGGTGTTCAAACCACACATGTGAGGTATCGCTGCGATCGGTAGAGCGAGAGTAATAATTTTGGCCCTAGACCTCCTCTGTAACTCAAAACATGTAACCAGTAAAAAATTTTAAAGCATCGCCTATGGGGATTTTTGAGTAGCAAAGTTTGGCGCCATTCCACAAGTGCGTGCAATTTTGAAAGGGGCCATGTTGGGTATCTATTTACTCGGCGTAACTTCATCTTTCACATTATGCAAAAACATTGGGCTAACTTTACTGTTTTGGTTTTTGTAAAGCACAAAAGTTTTTTTTCCAAAAAAAACGCGTTAAAAAAATTGCTGCGCAAATACCGTGCGAGATAAAAAGTTGCAACGACCGCCATTGTATTCTCTAGGGTCTTTGCTAAAAAAAAATATATAATGTTTTGGGGTTCTGTGTAATTTTCTAGCTAATAAATGATGATTTTTACATGTAGGAGAGAAATGTCAGAATTGGCCTGGGTGCTCCAGAACACCTGAAGGTGCTCCCCTGCATGTTGGGCCTCTGTATGTGGCCACGCTGTGTAAAAGTCTCACACATGTGGTATCGCCATACTCGGGAGTAATAGCAGATTGTGTTTTGGGGTGTAATTTGTGGTATGCATATGCGGTATGTGAGAAATAACCTGCTAATATGACAATTTTGTGGGGAAAAAAAAAAGTAAAAAAAAAACCTTGATTTTGCAAAGAATTGTGGGAAAAAATGACAACTTCAAAAAACTCACCATGCATCTTTCTAAATACCTTGGAATGTCTTCTTTCCAAAAAGGGGTCATTTGGGGGGTATTTGTACTTTTCTGGCATGTTAGGGTCTCAAGAAATTAGATAGACCGTCAGTACTTCAGGTGTTATCAATTTTCAGAGATTGGCACCATAGCTTTTGGACTCTATAACTTTCACAAAGACCAAATAATATCCACCGATTTGGGTTAATTTTACCAAAGATATGTAGCGGTATAAATTTTGGCCAAAATATATGAAGAAAAATTACTAATTTGCAAAATATTATAACAGAAATGAAGAAAAATGTATTTTTTTACAGATTTTTCGGTCTTTTTTCTTTTACGGAGCAAAAAATAGAGAACCCAGCGGTGATTAAATACCACCAAAAGAAAGCTCCATTTGTGTGAAAAAAAGCACAAAAATTCATATAGATACAGTGTTGCATGACTGAGTAATTGTCATTCAAAATGTGAGAGCACCAAAAGCTGAAAATTGGTCTGGTTAGGAAGGAGGTTTAAGTGCCCAGTTGTCAAGTGGTTAAAAAAAAAAATATATATATATATATATATATATATATAACTAATTTATATATATTTAATGTTTAATTATTTTATTATTAATAAACAGGATTTATATAGCGCCAACAGCGCTTTACAACATGAGGGCAGACAGTACACTTACAATACAAACGAATACAGGAGGGATCAGAGGGCCCTGATCATTAGAGCTTACAATCTAGGAGGGAGGGTCAAGTGGAAACAAAAGGTAATAACTGTGGGGGGTGAGCTGATGGAGAAAATTAAAAAACAGTTGTTAGGTGTGGGTAGGGTAGGCTTCTCTGTAGAGAAGAGTTTTCAGGGATTGTCTAAAAACTACTAGAGTAGGAGATAAGCGGACAGATTGGGGTAGGGCATTCCATAGGATTGGAGAGGCTTTGGAAAAGTCCTGGAGGCGAGCATGGGAGGAGTTGACGAGGGAGGTAGAGAGCAGGAGGTCTTGAGAGGAACGAAGAGAATGAGTAGGTTGGTATTTACCGACTAGGCTAGTGAAGTAGCTGGGGGCGAAATTGTGGACGGCTTTGTACGTAGTTGTTAGTGTTTTGAATTTAATTCTTTGGCTGACCGGAAGCCAGTGGAGGGATTGACAGAGAGGAGTGGCAGACACAGAGCGATTGGTAAGGTGGATAAGTCTGGCAGCGGCATTTATGATGGATTGAAGAGGTGATAGACTATGTAGAGGTAAACCAATGAGAAGGGAGTTGCAGTAGTCGAGGCGAGAGATGACCGGGGAGTGAATTAAGAGCTTTGTGGGGTCATCGGTTAGAAAGGGGCGTATTTTGGAGATGTTGCGGAGGTTGAGGCGGCAGGATTTGGACAGTGATTGGACGTGTTGCTTGAAGGAAAGTCCAGAGTCCAGGACGACACCAAGAACCTTGGCATGTGGGGGATGGGCTGATAGTTGTGCCATCGATTTAAACCGAGAGATCAGGGGAAGGGGCATATGGGGGAGGAAGAATTATAAGTTTGGTTTTGGATAGATTGAGTTTGAGGAAGCGGTGTGACATCCAGACTGATATATCTGATAGTAAATTAGTGATACGTGAGGAGACAGAGGGAGTGAGCTGAGGGGTAGAGAAATAGATTTGGGTGTCGTCAGTGTAGAGTTGGTATTGGAAGCCGTGGGAGGCAATCAACTGACCCATGGAGGTGGTGTAGATTGAGAAAAGGAGAGGTCCAAGAACAGAACCTTGGGGGACCCCAACTGAGAAAGGAAGAGGAGAAGAGGAAGTAGAGTTGTAGGAAACGCTAAAAGGTGCGGTTGGATAAGTAGGAGGAGAACCAGCGAAGAGCACAGTCACGGAGACCAAAGTCGTGGAGTATTTTTGAGGAGGAGGGGGTGGTCAACTGTATCAAAGGCAGCAGAGAGGTCTAGGAGTAGGAGTACAGAATAATGTCATTTGGTTTTGGCCATTAGTAGATCGTTTGTTAGTTTTATTTTCTTCTTTTTTTCTTTTGCTCATTCTATTGATATGATAGGTCCATCCCCACTTCTATCGTCTCTGAGGTGAACAGTCCTTACTTCTACACTTACTTACACCATAACGCAAGCATTGTCCATCCATTTCGACCTGGGCTCAGAGGAAGGGGGCTGAATACTTCAACGTAGAAGACTGAGGACATCTAGTGGCGGGAAAGAAGAACTGCTGGGGACAGCTCTGAAGTATAGGCGAGTACTGCAGAAAAAGCAGTTTAATTTTTTATCTTACTCGATCCTTCAATTTGATCCGATGACGGCAGACTTTTACCTTTTCCCATGGAAGTGACTCAATACGCAGCAGTTTCTACAAACCTCCTGAACTGGTCGGACTCGATCCGGCCCCGTTTCTGTTGGCCCAGCACATGAGGAAGCAGCGCATTGCCTGGCGCTCTTCACGTATTTTGGTTGTGTAATGAGGACACGGATATTGCTTTAAAGGATGAACAGAGGTCGCCGCAAATTGTGACTCCCCATCGAAAAGGAAGAAGAACAAAGAATCCCTTTGTAACATGAAACACCTAAAGAAGAAGAAGCACATTGTTACCTTCTTTATAAAGTGTATCTAACCCCAAGAACTTAAATGTGATACATTGCAGCTTACTATTTCTTAGGTGTGGTGGCCGCATTTGTTTTATTTT
Source organism: Lithobates clamitans (assembly GCA_037952925.1). NCBI lineage: Eukaryota > Metazoa > Chordata > Amphibia > Anura > Ranidae > Lithobates > Lithobates clamitans. Next base: position 213,631 of record JBBGZY010002801.1, on the reverse strand, counting down.
TTTGCCCTTTATTTTCACCTGCTGATCCTGCCAGTAACACACTTCCTGTCCCAGGGTGACAACGCTCATTTTACTGGATCTATGGAGCAGCAGCGTTGTCACCCTAGGGCAGGAAGTGTGTTGGGAGTACAGAACAACTCCCTGACTTCTCATCCTCATAAGATAAAGAAAATGGGTTCCGTAGTCCACAGAGGGAGTCGTGGGGCTGACGACAGTCAACAGAGGCAAAGAGCACAGGAAGTTACGAGCTGACCACATTTCTGGCAGGATCTACAGTCTTTCTATGCACCTAGCAAACAAATATAACAAAACATGTTCAATAGTATATATTTGGAAAAAATTGGAACAAATAATAGAAGTTTGTTGTCAGGGTTTACAGAATAAAAAGGAACACAGTATCTTACAAAAGTAAGTACACCCCTCACTCACGTTTCTGTAAATCTTTTCTTCTCTCTTATCATGTGACAACACTGAAGAAATGACACTTGGCTACAATTTAAAGTAGTGAGTGTACAGCTTGTATAACAGTGTAAATTTGCTGTCCCCTCAAAATAACTCAACACACAGCCATTAATGTCTAAACCGCTGGCAACAAAAGTCAGTACACCCCTAAGTGAAAATCTCCAAATTGGGCCCAAAGTGTCAATATTTTGTGTGGCCACCATTATTTCCCAGCACTGCCTCAACCCTCTTGGGCATGGAGGTCACCAGAGCTTCACAGGTTGTCACTGGAGTCCTCTTCCCCTCCTCCATGATGACATCACGGAGCTGGTGGATGTTAGAGACCTTGCGCTCCTCCACCTTCCGTTTGAGGATGTCCTATGATCAATAGGGTTTAGGTCTGGAGACATGCTTGGCCAGTCCATCACCTTTACCCTCAGCTTCTTTAGTAAGGCAGTGGTCATCTTGGAGGTGTGTTTGGGGTGGTTATCATGTTGGAATACTGCCCTGCGGCCCAGTCCCTGAAGGGAGGGGATCATGATCTGCTTCAGTATGTCACAGTACATGTTGGCATTCATGGTTCCCTCAATGATCTGTAGCCCCCCAGTGCCAGCAGCACTCATGCAGCCCCAGACCATGACACTCCCACCACCATGCTTGACTGTAGACAAGACACACTTGTCTTTGTCCTCCTCGCCTGGTTGCCCCCACACACGCTTGTCACCATCTGAACCAAATACGTTTATCTTGGTCTCATCAGACCACAGAACATGGTTCCAGTAATCCATCTCCTTAGTCTGCTTGTCTTCAGCAAACTGTTTGCGGACTTTCTTGTACATCATCTTTAGAAGAGGCTTCCTTCTGGGATGACAGCCATGCAGACCAATTTGATGCAGTGTGCGGCGTATGGTCTGAGCACTGACAGGCTGACCCCCCACCCCTACAACCTCTGCAGCAATGCTGGCAGCACTCATACGTCTATTTCCCAAAGACAACCTCTGGATATGACGCTGATCATGTGACCTCAACTTCTTTGGTGGACCATGGCGAGGCCTGTTCTGAGTGGAACCTGTCCTATTATACCGCTGTATGGTCTTGGCCACCATGCTGCAGCTCAGTTTTCAGGGTCTTGGCAATCTTCTTATAGCCTAGGCCAGTGATAGCGAACCTTGGCACCCCAGATGTTTTGGAACTACATTTCCCATGATGCTCATGGACTCTGCAATGTAATTGAGCATCATGGGAAATGTGGTTCCAAAACATCTGGGGTGCCAAGGTTCACCATCACTGGCCTAGGCCATCTTTATGTAGAGCAACTATTCTTTTTTTCAGAACCTCAGAGAGTTCTTTGCCATCAGGTGCCATGATGAACTTCCAGTGACCAGTATGAGAGAGTGAGAGCGATAACACCAAATTTAACACACCTGCTCCCAATTCACACCTGAGACCTTGTAACACTAATGAGTCACATGACCCCGGGGAGGGAAAATGGCTAATTGGGCCCAATTTGGACATTTTCACTTAGGGGTGTACTGACTTTTGTTGCCAGCGGTTTAGACATTAATGGCTGTGTGTTGAGTTATTTTGAGGGGACAGCAAATTTATACTGTTATACAAGCTGTACACTCACTACTTTACATTGTAGACAAGTGTCATTTCTTCAGTGTTGTCACATGAAAAGATAGAAGAAAAGATTTACACAAATGCCACTGAGGGGTGTCAGATACTGTACATTGGTCTCTTACAGTGGCGGCGCCAGGTGGGTGCTTGGGTGTGCTGAAGCTCCCCCAAAAAAAATTCAAGCACCCTCATAGCACCCCCAAAATTTCCACAGAGGTATTACAGTACCGTCATGGGATTTTTAAAAAATTATTTGGTACCTGCTGTGAATCCTGTCTGCAAGAGGCTACGGACTCTTTTGTAAAGTGGAGGGATACCTCCGAATAAGCCGCTAATGACCAGTTACACCCGGCAGGGGCTGGGTGGTGAGGAGCCTGCATCAGTGGTGGATTGATCCAGTGCTGGGTGGTGACACGTGCTATCTCCTGCATTTGCCACCAAAAATGAATGGGATGGAAGAAGCCAAGAGAGCCCAGCCCTGTGCAGTGCCCCAGGAACCTGGAGGAAGCAGGTATTCTAAGGAGAGAGAGGAGGAGGGAGGGAGCAGAACGGAGCTGTTGCACTCAGTGCATTTCAGTCTGCAGAGCTGACTGAGCCTGCCAGTCTCAGAGGACAAGAGGGGTGTGTGTGTCACATGGTGTGCTCCGAGGAGGAAGGCTTAGGAGGAGCGAGGCTGATCACTGCTGCAGGCATCCTTCTGTTTTTAATGTAGCTGCTGAGCCTGGAAGGGAGGGGGAGGGCTTTCCAGTCCTCTGATCTATAGCGGCATGCTGCATTATACAGGCACTGACTGAGGGGCATGCCTGACCTGGACTGAGCAGTGAAATCCTCTGATATCAGCCCTCTTATTGGGCACATGTACTGCAATCATTAGAATGCCACGCAGATCAGGAGTGCTTGTGTATGCTACTTACAGTGAACAAATGATGAACAGGTGTCCCCATTGGACTCCATGGGGTCACATTCCTGCTCTTGCACTGTGTATAGGGTCACCATTGTACTGTGGACACTGTGTATGGGGTCACCGTTGTGCTGTGGGTACTGTGTGTGGGGTCACCGTCTTGCTGTGGGCACTGTGTATGGGGTCACCGTTGTGCAGTGGGCACTGTGTATGGGGTCGTCCTCCTGCTGTGGGCACTGTGTATGGGGTCACCATTGTGCTGTGGGCACTGTGTATGGGACTGTGTATGGGGTCACCGTCCTGCTGTGGGCACTGTGTATGGGGTCACCGTGGGGCTGTGGGCACTGTATATGGGGTCACCGTGGTGCTGTGGGCACTGTGTATGGGGTCGTCCTCCTGCTGTGGGCACTGTGTATGGGGTCACCCTCCTGCTGTGGGCACTGTGTATGGGGTCACCGTCCTGCTGTGGGCACTGTGTATGGGGTCACCGTGGGGCTGTGGACACTGTGTATGGGGTCACCGTGGTGCTGTGGGCACTGTGTATGGGGTCACCTTCCTGCTGTGGGCACTGTGTATGGGGTCACGCTCCTGCTGTGGGCACTGTGTATGGGGTCACCATTGTGCTGTGGGCACTGTGTATGGGGTCACCGTCCTGCTGTGGGCACTGTGTATGGGGTCACCGTGGGGCTGTGGGCACTGTGTATGGGGTCACCGTGGTGCTGTGGGCACTGTGTATGGGGTCGTCCTCCTGCTGTGGGCACTGTGTATGGGGTCACCCTCCTGCTGTGGGCACTGTGTATGGGGTCACCATTGTGCTGTGGGCACTGTGTATGGGGTCACCGTCCTGCTGTGGGCACTGTGTATGGGGTGACCGTGGGGCTGTGGGCACTGTGTATGGGGTCACCTTCCTGCTGTGGGCACTGTGTATGGGGTCACAGTCCTGCTGTGGGCACTGTGTATGGGGTCACCATCCTGCTGTGGGCACTGTGTATGGGGTCACCATCCTGCTGTGGGCACTGTGTACGGGGTCAGCGTTGTGCTGTGGGCACTGTGTATGGGGTCACCGTTGTGCTGTGGGCACTGTGTATGGGGTCACCCTCCTGCTGTGGGCACTGTGTATGGGGTCACCATCGTGCTGTGGGCACTGTGCATGGGGTCACCATCGTGCTGTGGCCACTGTGTATGGGGTTACCATTGTGCTGTGGGCACTGTGTGTGGGGTCACCGTTGTGCTGTGGGCACTGTGTATGGGGTCACCCTCCTGCTGTGGGCACTGTGTATGGGGTCACCATCGTGCTGTGGGCACTGTGTATGGGGTCACCGTCCTGCTGTGGGCACTGTGCATGGGGTCATTGTCGTGCTGTGGGCATTGTGTATGGGGTCAGCGTCGTGCTGTGGGCACTGAGTATGGGGTCAGCATCGTGCTGTGAGCACTGTGTATGGGGTCACCGTTGCGCTGTGGGCACTGTGTGTGGGGTCACCGTCGTCCTATTGGCACTGTGTATGGGGTCACCGTTGTGCTGTGGGCACTGTGTATGCGGTCACCGTTGTGCTGTGGGCACTGTGTATGGGGTCACCGTGGTGCTGTGGGCACTGTGTATGTGGGCACAGTGTATGGAGCCACCGTCATGCTGTGGGCACTGTGTATGGGGTCACCGTCGTGCTGTGGGCACTGTGTATGGAGTCACCATCGTGCTGGGGGCACTGTGTATGGGGTCACCGTCGTACTTTGGGCACTGTATATGGGGTCACTGTTGTGCTGTGTGCACTGTGTATGGGATCACTGTCCTGCTGTGGGCACTGTGTATGGGGTCACCGTCCTGCTGTGGGCACTGTGTATGGGGTCACCGTCCTGCTGTTGGCACTGTGTATGGGGTCCCCCTCCTGCTGTGGGTACTGTGTATGGAGTCACCGTCCTGCTGTGGGCACTGTGTATGGAGTCACCGTTGTGCTCTGGGCACTGTGTATGGAGTCACCGTTGTGCTGTGGGTACTGTGTGTGGGGTCACCGTCGTGCTGTGGGCACTGTGTATGGGGTCACCGTTGTGCTGTGGGCACTGTGTGTGGGGTCACCATCGTGCTGTGGGCACTGTGTATGGGGTCACCGTTGTGCTGTGGGCACTGTGTATGGGGTCACCCTCCTGCTGTGGGCACTGTGTATGGGGTCACCCTCCTGCTGTGGGCACTGTGTATGGGGTCACCATTGTGCTGTGGGCACTGTGTATGGGGTCATCGTCCTGCTGTGGGCACTGGGTATGGGGTCACCTTCCTGCTATGGGCACTGTGTATGGGGTCACAGTCCTGCTGTGGGCACTGTGCATGGGGTCACCTTTCTGCTATGGGCACTGTGTATGGGGTCACCATCCTGCTGTGGGCACTGTGTATGGGGTCACCATCCTGCTGTGGGCACTGTGTACGGGGTCAGTGTCGTGCTGTGGGCACTGTTTATGGGGTCACCGTTGTGCTGTGGGCACTGTGTATGGGGGTCACCATCGTGCTGTGGGCACCGTGTATGGGGTCACCATCGTGCTGTGGGCACTGTGTATGGGGTCACCGTCCTGCTGTGGGCACTGTGTATGGGGTCACTGTCCTGCTGTGGGCACTGTGCATGGGGTCACCGTCGTGCTGTGGGCACTGAGTATGGGGTCAGCATCGTGCTGTGGGCACTGTGTACGTGGTCAGCGTCGTGCTGTGGGCACTGTGTGTGGGGTCACCGTTGTGCTGTGGGAAATGTGTATGCGGTCACTGTTGTGCTGTGGGCACTGTGTATGGGGTCACCGTCCTGCTTTGGGCACTGTTTTTGGGGTCACTGTTGTGCTGTGTGCACTGTGTATGGGATCACTGTCCTGCTGTGGGCACTGTGTATGGGGTTACCATCCTGCTGTGGGCACTGTGTATGGGGTCACCCTCCTGCTGTGGGCACTGTGTATGGAGTCACCGTCCTGCTATGGGCACTGTGTATGGAGTCACCGTCCTGCTGTGGGCACTGTGTATGGAGTCACCGTTGTGCTGTGGGCACTGGGTAAGGGGCCACTCTCCAGCTCTGGGCACTCTACAGGGCACTCTCTGTAAGGGGGAACTCTCCTGCTCTGGGAGCTCTAAGGGGCCACTGTTCTGCTCTGGGCACTCTAATGAGGGAACTCTCCTGCTGTGGGCACTGTGTATTGGGTCACCATCTGGCTGTGGGCACTATGTAATGGGTCACCATTGTGCTGTGGGCACTGTGTAATGGGGTCACTGTTGTGCTGTGAGCACTGTGTATGGGGTCACCGTCGTGCTGTGGGCACTGTGTATGGGGTCACCATCATGCTGTGAGCACTGTGTATGGGGTCACCGTCGCGCTGTGGGCACTGTGTATGGAGTCACCGTCCTGCTGTGGGCAATGTGTATGGGGTCACCATCATGCTGTGAGCACTGTGTATGGGGTCACCGTAGTGCTGTGGGCACTGTGTATGGGGTCACAGTTGTGCTGTGAGCACTGTGTATGGGGTCACCATCATGCTGTGAGCATTGTGTATGGGGTCACCGTTGTGCTGTGGGCTCTGGGTAAGGGGCCACTCTCCTGCTCTGGGAGCTCTAAAGGGGCCACTCTCCTGCTCTGGGCGCTATAAAGGGCACTCTCTCTAAGGTGGAACTCTCCTGCTCTGGGCACTCTAAAGGGGCCACTGTTCTGCTCTGGGCACTCTAAAGAGTGAACTCTCCTGCTCTGGTCACTGTCCTGCCGTGGGCACTGTGTAATGGGTCACCATTGTGCTGTGGGAACTGTGTAATGGGGTCACCGTTGTGCTGTGGGCACTGTGTATGGGGTCACCCGTCCTGCTGTGGGCACTATGTATGGGGGTCACCATCCTGCTGTGGGCACTGTGTAAGGGGCCACTCTCCTGCTCTGGGCACTCTAAGGGGCCACTGTTCTGCTCTGGGCATTCTAATGAGGGAACTCTCCTGCTGTGGGCACTGTGTATTGGGTCACTATTGTGCTGTGGGCGCTGTGTATCGGGATCACCGTTGTGCTGTGGGCACTGTGTATGGGGTCATCGTCACGCTGTGGGCACTGTGTATGGGGTCACCGTTGTGCTGTGGGCACTGGGTAAGGGGCCACTCTCCTGCTCCGGGTGCTCTAAAGGGGCCATTCTCCTTCTCTGGGCGCTATAAAGGGCACTCTCTCTAAGGGGGAATTCTCCTGCTCTGGGCGCTCTAAAGGGGCCACTGTTCTGCTCTGGGCACTCTAGAGAGGGAACTCTCCTGCTGTGGGCACTGTGTATGGGGTCACTGTCCTGCCGTGGGCACTGTGTAATGGGTCACCGTTGTGCTGTGGGCACTGTGTAATGGGTCACCGTTGTGCTGTGGGCACTGTGTAATGGGGTCACCGTTGTGCTGTGAGCACTGTGTATGGAGTCAACATCCTGCTGTGGGCACTATGTATGGGGGTCACCATCCTGCTGTGGGTACTGTGTAAGGGGCCTCTCTCCTGCTCTGGGCACTCTCTCTAAGGGACCACTCTAAAAAGGGAACTCTCCTGCTGTGGGCACTGTATATGGGGTCGCTGTCCTGGTGTGGGCACTGTATATGGGGTCGCTGTCCTGGTGTGGGCACTGTATATGGGGTCGCTGTCCTGGTGTGGGCACTGTATATGGGGGCACTGTCCTGCTCTGGGCCCTCTAAAGGGGGCACTCTCCTGCTCTGGGCCCTCTAAAGGGGGCACTCTCCTGCTCTGGGCCCTCTCTTGCTCTGGGCCCTCTAAAGGGGGCACTCTCTTGCTCTGGGCCCTCTAAAGGGGGCACTCCCCTGCTCTGGGCCCTCTAAAGGGGGCACTCTCCTGCTCTGGGCCCTCTAAAGGGGGCACTCTCTTGCTCTGGGCCCTCTAAAGGGGGCACTCTCTTGCTCTGGGCCCTCTAAAGGTGGTACTCCCCTGCTCTGGGCCCTCTAAAGGGGCACTCTCTCTATGGGGTCACTGTCCTTCTCTTGGCACTCTAAGGGATCACTCCTAATCTGGGCACTCTAAGGGGTCACTCCTGCTCTGCACTGTATGCCGTGTACTGTCCCTCACTGTTATGCTGTGCTGGGTGTTCTGGCGGCCCTAACATGTACTAGGGGTTATCATTGCTGGCCCTTATACATGCTGGGGTTTATCATCGCTGCTTCCATTTGAGCTTGTTATACTCCAACAATCAATTCTGTGTGCCCAAAGGCCCTATTTTGTCTATACAATAGGAGAGACCTTGAAAAAACACCCACCTTTTGACCACGCCCACAAGAGGGCGACACGTGCCGCACTAGCACCGCCAATTATACTTTCAGCACCCCCAAAAAAAATTGTCTGGAGCCGCCCCTGGTCTCTCGCCTGTATCTTGCCCCTGGAACACACACATCACTCCGCTGGGATTCTCAGTGTTTAATGACTCTGTAAATCCCTATGGTGGGAATGTGATTCCTGTGGCTGGGAGTGACAGCTGTGAGTGCTGAGCCCATACATTGCACTGACAGGCTGCAGTGATCACAGCTGATTGGTTACTATGGGCTCCTCTGCCTCATAACTGATCTGTACAATCATTAAATCAATCTGTGGCATATCTGAGAGCGGAATGTATAGAGCTACGATTATAAAGTAGATGTAAAACCCGAACACTAAATATCATTAAAAAAAACATCACGATTTTTATTTTCTAGAATGTTCTGTTTTATTTATTTTTTCATCTGTTTTTGCTATAAATGCTGCTGATCTCCTGCGTCTCTTTTTCATGCAGTTTATCTCCCCGTGTACTTTGGTCTCAGCTGAACATCATTTCTCCAGACATCGGAAGCCAATCCTGAGCAATGTGTGTGAAGGGATCCCCTCCAGACCCCCTTATACTGTACCTTGGTGGTCTCACAGGGGCTCAGCTCCCGGGGAAGGTGTTCTAATGTCTCAATCTGTCTCAGTTTCTTCCGCAATCTCCTGAGTTCTGTGCTCTCCATCATGGCACTGCGAGAATAATACAAACCTAATGAGAAAAGAAAAGGAAAGCGGGCGCCAGGGAGGTAAGAACATTCCAATGTCCCCACTATAGTCTATGACGGATCCCAGGAGCTGACACTCCAATGTCCCCACTATAGTCTATGACTGAGCCCAGGAGCTGACACTCCAATGTCCCCACTATAGTCTATGACTGAGCCCAGGAGCTGACACTCCAATGTCCCCACTATAGTCTATGACGGATCCCAGGAGCTGACACTCCAATGTCCCCACTATAGTCTATGACTGAGCCCAGGAGCTGACACTCCAATGTCCCCACTATAGTCTATGACTGAGCCCAGGAGCTGACACTCCAATGTCCCCACTATAGACTATGCCTGATCCCAGGAGCTGACACTCTAATGTCCCCACTATAGACTATGACTGAGCCCAGGAGCTGACACTCCAATGTCCCCACTATAGACTATGCCTGATCTCAGGAGCTGACACTCTAATGTCCCCACTATAGTCTATGACTGAGCCCAGGAGCTGACACTCCAATGTCCCCACTATAGTCTATGGCTGAGCCCAGGAGCTGACACTCTAATGTCCCCACTATAGACTATGACTGAGCCCAGGAGCTGACACTCTAATGTCCCCACTATAGTCTATGACTGGGCCCAGGAGCTGACACTCTAATGTCCCCACTATAGTCTATGACTGAGCCCAGGAGCTGACACTCTAATGTCCCCACTATAGTCTATGACTGAGCCCAGGAGCTGACACTCTAATGTCCCCACTATAGTCTATGACTGAGCCCAGGAGCTGACACTCTAATGTCCCCACTATAGTCTATGACTGAGCACAGGAGCTGACACTCTAATGTCCCCACTATAGTCTATGACTGAGCCCAGGAGCTGACACTCTAATGTCCCCAGTACAGTGTATGGCGGAGTCCTCCCTTCACATCAGAAGTCCCCCTGCTCCCACCAGAGTCCCCGATCACAGAGCACCCCACTCACTCACACAGCCCCCCAATCAGAGAGGAGTGTGAGGCGGTGGGGGGGAGACGGATTTCTTTTCCTCCTGAATGTTGGGGGTTTCTCTTCATGTCGCCCACCTTGGGGTGGGGGGAGGGTCATGCATTGCCATGGTGCAGACAAGCTGAGCCCCCATCACCATGGTAACGAATGATGCCGCACTACCCGGACCCAGAGTGTTATTGGATGTGTCTTCCTGAATGTTGGGGTCGCCCCCCTCCCCCCCGGACAGGGTCATGCATTGCCATGGTGATGGCGGCCATCTTGCGCGCACAATGACAATACATGACCCTGCCCGGCGGGGGGGGGGGTTGACACGCAGAGCTGCCCCCCCAAAATTTAGGAAGAAAGGGAAGTGCGCTGGTCATGGTGCCGGCCTGGTAAGACCATGGCAAGTCCTGGCACTGATCCAGGAGAACTGTGTCCTGTGCACCCCTGGGTGATAAACATCTACAGAGGGTGTGACACACACAGAGGGCAGGGCTGACACCTCATACAGGGAGGAATGGGGGTCATTTTATCCTATAAGGGGGTCACAGAGGGGGAGGGGAGCGCTCTGTCCCTCACATGCTCTGCAGTCTCTACTATATGGCACCATTCACCTCTCACCCTTCTCCTCCACCGACCCCGGAAGGTAAATACACTCCTCACCCGGAAGTAAACACAAATGCCGGAAGTAGGAGGAGCCCGAGAAACATTTGGTTCTCTTTGGTTGGCAGGAAAAGAAGACTAATAGTACTATTAGGGGGCGGAACGTCACATGATCTTGTCTTCAGCAGAGGTCCCGCCCATCAACAGTGGGCAGAGAGATCATGTGACCTGGAGGAGAGGTGAGTGTGATCATTACTGAGGACCGCCCACAGGGAGGCTGAGCCCAGGAGCTGACACTCTAATGTCCCCACAATAGTCTATGGCTGAGTCCAGGAGCTGACACTCTAATGTCCCCACTATAGTCTATGACTGAGTCCAGGAGCTGACACTCTAATGTCCCCACTATAGTCTATGACTGAGCCCAGGAGCTGACACTCTAATGTCCCCACTATAGTCTAAGACTGAGCCCAGGAGCTGACACTCTAATGTCCCCACTATAGTCTATGACTGAGCCCAGGAGCTGACACTCTAATATCCCCAGTGCAGTCTATGACTGAGCCCAGGAGCTGACACTCTAATGTCACCACTATAGTCTATGACTGAGCCCAGGAGCTGACACTCTAATGTCCATACTATAGTCTATGACTGGGCCCAGGAGCTGACACTCCAATGTCCCCACTATAGTCTATGACTGAGCCCAGGAGCTGACACTCTAATGTCCCCAGTGCAGTCTATGACTGAGCCCAGGAGCTGACACTCTAATGTCCCTAGTGCAGTCTATGACTGAGCCCAGGAGCTGACACTCTAATGTCCCCACTATAGTCTATGGCTGATCCCAGGAGCTGACACTCTAATGTCCCCACTATAGTCTATGACTGAGCCCAGGAGCTGACACTCTAATGTCCCCAGTGCAGTCTATGACTGAGCCCAGGAGCTGACACTCTAATGTCCCCAGTACAGTCTATGACTGAGCCCAGGAGCTGACACTCTAATGTCCCCAGTGCAGTCTATGACTGAGCCTCTAATCTTTATCTGTTTGAACCTTTGCCAGGAAATGCGGAGTTGTCGGAGTGTGGGGAGTCATGCCGCGCTCCAGTGAGATTTCGGCAGACCTTCGGAGAAAGGTGGCTGAAGTCTATCAGTCTGGACAGGGTTACACCACCATCTCCAAGGCCCTGGACCTCAATCGGACTACGGTCAGAGCCATTCTCACCAAGTGGAAGAAGTTTGGAACGGTGGTGAATCTACCTAGGAGTGGTCGTCCTGCGAAAATCTCCCCCCAGGCCAGAAGGATCATCATCAGTGAAGTCAAGAAGAAGCCTTCTGCCTGGTCCCGGGAACTGCAGGCCTCTCTGGCCTCGGCTCAGGGGAATGTTCAGGACTCAACCATTAGAAAGACTCTGTGCAAAAATGGGAGAGTGGTGAGCCGGAAACCTCTCTTCCCTAAAAGGAACATGGCGGCTTGTCAGGAGTGCAGCGGAAATCTCCAGAATATCTCATCTCTGGAAGGGCGTTCTGTGCCACCAAGAATCAAAAGTCCACTGTGTTCAGAAAAGGTATATGATGTTCCAGAGTTCCTGTGGGACTCATACTGTTCTATGGAATCAGAATAAAGAATTCACTCACCACCAGTGTAAGGAGGTACTACCATGACCACCAGTGTACAGAGGTACTACCATGACCACCAGTATAAGGAGGTACTGCCATGACCACCAGTGTAAGGAGGAACTACCATTACCACCAGTGTAAGGAGGTACTGCCATGACCACCAGTGTAAGGAGGAACTACCATGACCACCAGTGTACAGAGGTACTGCCATGACCACCAGTGTAAGGAGGAACTACCATGACCACCAGTGTACGGAGGTACTACCATGACCACCAGTGTAAGGAGGTACTGCCATGACCACCAGTGTAAAGAGGTACTGCCATGACCACCAGTGTAAAGAGGTACTGCCATGACCACCAGTGTAAAGAGGTACTGCCATGACCACCAGTGTAAGGAGGTACTGCCATGACCACCAGTGTAAAGAGGTACTGCCATGACCACCAGTGTAAAGAGGTACTGCCATGACCACCAGTGTAAAGAGGTACTGCCATGACCACCAGTGTAAAGAGGTACTGCCATGACCACCAGTGTAGAGAGGTACTGCCATGACCACCAGTGTAAGGAGGAACTGCCATGACCACCAGTGTAAGGAGGTACTACCATGACCACCAGTGTAAGGAGGAACTACCATTACCACCAGTGTAAGGAGGTACTGCCATGACCACCAGTGTAAAGAGGTACTGCCATGACCACCAGTGTAAAGAGGTACTGCCATGACCACCAGTGTAAGGAGGAACTGCCATGACCACCAGTGTAAGGAGGTACTACCATGACCACCAGTGTAAGGAGGAACTACCATTACCACCAGTGTAAGGAGGAACTGCCATGACCACCAGTGTAAGGAGGTACTACCATGACCACCAGTGTAAGGAGGTACTACCATGACCACCAGTGTAAAGAGGTACTGCCATGACCATCAGTGTAAGGCGACAGCCATGACCACCAGTGTAAGGAGGTCCTATCATGACCACCAGTGTAAGGAGGTCCTACCATGACCATCAGTGTACGGAGGTACTACCATGACCACCAGTGTAAGGCAACAGCCATGACCACCAGTGTAAGGAGGTTCTATCATGACCACCAGTGTAAGGAGGGGATTTATCTCGGGGGGGTGTCTCTGGGGGTGTGTCTCTGGGGGGGTGTCTCTGGGGTGTATCTCTGGGGTGTGTCTCTGGGATGAATCCCTGGGATGAATCCCTGGGGGTAAGGAGGTACTACCATGACCACCAGTGTACGGAGGTACTGCCATGACCACCAGTGTATGGAGGTACTACCAGTGTAAGGAGGTGCTACCATGACCACCAGTGTAAGGAGGAACTGCAATGACCACCAGTGTAAGGAGGTACTACCATGACCACCAGTGTAAGGAGGTACTACCATGACCACCAGTGTAAGGAGGTACTACCATGACCACCAGTGTAAGGAGGTACTACCATGACCACCAGTGTAAGGAGGTCCTACCATGACCACCAGTGTGTCTCTGGGGGTGTGTCTCTGGGGGGGGGGGTCTCTGGGGGTGTGTCTCTAGGGGTGTGTCTCTGGGATGTATCCCTGGGGGTGTGTCTCTGGGGGTGTGTCTCTGGGATGTATCCCTGGGGGTGTGTCTCTGGGGGGGTGTGTCACTGGGGGTGTGTCTCTGGGGGGGTGTCTCTGATGGTGTGTCTTGGGGTGTGTCTCTGGGGTGTGTCTCTGATGGTGTGTCTTGGGGTGTGTCTCTGGGGGTGTGTCTCTGGGGGGGTGTCTCTGGGACATTGACACACCTGGAAATGGTTTCACATCCATATAAAATGTATATTTATTGTGAATAATAATGATATATAGGAAATAATGTCGATTTCCTTCCTGATGTAGTTTTGTATTTCCCCCCCTTTCATGCAGTGTCTCCGCCCCCCCAGAAGGTGAAGGACTTCCTCTCCTGGAGGTTCAGCTCCCTGATTCTGCAGATTTGTGACCACCAGAAGCAGATGGAATCCATTGTGTACTTTTTTGGTCAGCGTCACCTGAGGGTGTCTGATTCATCGTGGAGCCTGACAGGTATGGATGGGGGATAAAAGAAAAATAAATATCTGCGCTAACTAAAAAAGAACATCAAAAAGCAGCTGACATAGTTTGTAGATTTCATCAAACATAAATATAAAGGTCAGAATGCAGCGCTTAAATAAAATAAATGTCCAAATATAAATAATAGTCCATGAAATTCAATCAGCAATACAGATGATATGGAAACCTCCACCAGACTTCAGTGTGTAAAGGAAAAGCACACCACACCCTTGTGCTATCAGTCTGCTTACCAGAAAGATATAAACAATATGCGATGTACTCATATGGTGCAGAAGGTCAGCAGCAAATCCAAATAGCACACTCTATCATTGGTAGGCACAGCATGGAAGCAATCAGGTCATCATATATGACAGGCTCAGGACTCACATTAATGATAGATGTATTGGTGCAGTCATCAACAGGAATAAACCAATGAAAAGAAAGCAACAATAGTGAAGCCCGTAAGATAAAACAATCAAGGTTTATTGTAGTCTACTTACAGGTAGGAAGTAAATTCATCGCAACAAAAAGGAACAATCCGCGGCTTTTAGCGTGCTTGCATCAACCAGCCTGACATGTTTCATCCTATGTGGATATCATCAGAGGATATCATCAGGGGGGGGGGGATACCAGGGGACATTGCTGAATCTCTGGGGGGGGGATACCAGGGGACATCGCTGAATCTCTGGGGGGGGGATACCAGGGGACATCGCTGAATCTCTGGGGGGGATACCAGGGGACATCGCTGAATCTCTGGGGGGGATACCAGGGGACATTGCTGAATCTCTGGGGGGGGATACCAGGGGACATCGCTGAATCTCTGGGGGGGGATACCAGGGGACATTGCTGAATCTCTGGGGGGGATACCAGGGGACATCGCTGAATCTCTGGGGGGGGATACCAGGTGATATCGCTGAATCTCTGGGGGGATACCAGGGGACATCGCTGAATCTCTGGGGGGGGGGGAAGATACCAAGGGACATTGCTGAATCTCTTGGGGGGGGGGATACCAGGGGACATTGCTGAATCTCTGGGGGGGGTACCAGGGGACATTGCTGAATCTCTAGGGGGGGGAATACCAGGAGACATTGCTGAATCTCTGGGGATACCAGGGGACATTGCTGAATCTCTGGGGGGGGATACCAGGGGACATTGCTGAATATCTGGGGGGGGGGATACCAGGGGACATTGCTGAATCTCTGGGGGGGGATACCAGGGGACATTGCTGGATCTCTGGGGGGGGGATACCAGGGGACATTGCTGAATCTCTGGGGGGGGGATACCAGGGGACATTGCTGAATCTCTGGGGGGGGGGGAAACCAGGGGACATCGCTGAATCTCTGGGGGGGGATACCAGGGGACATTGCTGAATCTCTGGGGGGGGATACCAGGGGACATTGCTGAATCTCTGGGGGGGGGGGTACCAGGGGACATTGCTGAATCTCTGGGGGGGATACCAGGGGACATTGCTGAATCTCTGGGGGGGATACCAGGGGACATTGCTGAATCTCTGGGGGGGGGGATACCAGGGGACATTGCTGAATCTCTGGGGGGGATACCAGGGGACATTGCTGAATCTCTGGGGGTGGGATACCAGGGGACATTGCTGAATCTCTGGGGGGGATACCAGGGGACATTGCTGAATTTCTGGGGGGGGATACCAGGGGACATCGCTGAATCTCATGATAGTTAAGTCTCTTTCCTATGTGGAGGACTGCTGGGACTGCTAAGAAGGAAATGGGTGTGGCTCTGCTTATTTTTAGTGGTGTGTGTCTCTTTAAATGCCTCTTAGCTTGCTGTGCTTATAAACAAACGTTATATTGTGCAAATGAGCAAAGAGAAAAAATAATAAATGAAAATAAAATATGTAAACAATCCTTTGATAAATGTGTGATATTAATTCCTAATCTATAAATCATAAAACCTTCTAAATATGAAACAAGCACCATAAATAATGTGCGATGAAGTGACTGTGCTGTGCGATAATTCATTGACATCCGCGAAAAAAGTGACATGTGCGATAATACAATATAAATGTCAATAAAGTGACGTGCTGAAAAATAAAAAATGAGTGGATATTTGGGTTCACAAGTCCGGTGATGTATTGGTGGTTTCCCCTCCTCCACCCTCCTAGGGGTGAAGCACTATGTGGCTGAGCACATTATCCGGGTACAGAACTTCCTCGGCTCCTCCAGATTCCTCACATGCAGAAACAACAACACACAGGCCCCCGAGTGTAATTCAGTAAAAAAACATTTATTGCAATAATCAGAAACGCACTTACAGTATCTGACAAAAGTAAGTACACCCCTCACATGTTTGTAAATCTTTCCTTCTATCTTTTCATGTGACAACACTGAAGAAATGACACTTGTCTACAATGTAAAGTAGTGAGTGTACAGCTTGTATAACAGTGTAAATTTGCTGTCCCCTCAAAATAACTCAACACACAGCCATTAATGTCTAAACCGCTGGCAACAAAAGTCAGTACACCCCTAAGTGAAAATCTCCAAATTGGGCCCAAAGTGTCAATATTTTGTGTGGCCACCAATATTTTCCAGCACTGCCTTAACCCTCTTGGGCATGGAGGTCACCAGAGCTTCACAGGTTGTCACTGGAGTCCTCTTCCCCTCCTCCATGACGACATCACAGAG
The DNA here is from genome assembly GCA_037952925.1 of Lithobates clamitans. Taxonomy (NCBI): domain Eukaryota; kingdom Metazoa; phylum Chordata; class Amphibia; order Anura; family Ranidae; genus Lithobates; species Lithobates clamitans. The sequence continues at coordinate 196,806 of JBBGZY010002801.1, read as the reverse complement.
CTGGTGGATGTTAGAGACCTTGCGCTCCTCCACCTTCCATTTGAGGATGTCCCACAGATGATCAGTAGGGTTTAGGTCTGGAGACATGCTTGGCCAGTCCATCACCTTTACCCTCAGCTTCTTTAGCAAGGCAGTGGTGGTCTTGGAGGTGTGTTTGGGGTGGTTATCATGTTGGAATACTGCCCTGCGGTCCAGTCTCTGAAGGGATGGGATCATGCTCTGCTTCAGTAGGTCACAGTACATGTTGGCATTCATGGTTCCCTCAATGATCTGTAGCCCCCCAGTGCCGGCAGCACTCATGCAGCCCCAGATCATGACACTCCCACCACCATGCTTGACTGTAGACAAGACACACTTGTCTTTGTCCTCCTCACCTGGTTGCCCCCACACACGCTTGTCACCATCTGAATCAAATAAGTTTATCTTGGTCTCATCAGACCACAGGACATGGTTCCAGTAATCCATCTCCTTAGTCTGCTTGTCTTCAGCAAACTGTTTGCGGACTTCTTGTACATCACCTTTAGAAGAGGCTTCCTTCTGGGACGACAGCCATGCAGATCAATTTGATGCAGTGTGCGGCGTATGGTCTGAGCACTGACAGGCTGACCCCCCACCCCTACAACCTCTGCAGCAATGCTGGCAGCACTCATACGTCTATTTCACAAAGACAACCTCTGGATATGACGCTGAGCACGTGACCTCAACTTCTTTGGTGGACCATGGCGAGGCCTGTTCTGAGTGGAACCTGTTCTGTTATACCGCTGTATGGTCTTGGCCACCGTGCTGCAGCTCAGTTTCAGGGTCTTGGCAATCTTCTTATAGCCTAGGCCATCTTTATGTAGAGCAACAATTCTTTTTTTCAGATCCTCAGACAGTTCTTTGCCATGAGGTACCATGTTGAACTTCCAGTGACCAGTATGAGAGAGTGAGAGCGATGACACCAAATTTAACACACCCGCTCCCCATTCACACCTGAGACCTTGTAACACTAACGAGTCACATGACACCGGGGAGGGAAAATGGCTAATTGGGCCCAATTTGGAGATGTTCACTTAGGGGTGTACTGACTTTTGTGAGATACTATATATTGTATCAGAAAACGGTTCAGCATTTAAAATCAGGACTTCCGGGATGCCGATGCGGTCCACGGACCAAAACCGAAAATGACGCACTGACGCCAGCTGTCGCTTTATTGACATTTATATTGTATTATCGCACATGTCACTTTTTTCACGGATGTCAATGAATTATCGCACAGCACAGTCACTTCATCGCACATTAATTGTTTATGGTGCTTGTTTCATATTTAGAAGGTTTTATGATTTATAGATTAGGAATTAATATCACACATTTATCAAAGGATTGTTTACATATTTTATTTTCATTTATTATTTTTTCTCTTTGCTCATTTGCACAATATAACATTTGTTTTTAGAAAGCTAACGTGCATTTAAAGGGATACACACCACTAAAAATAAGCAGCGCCACACCCATTTGCTTCTTATTATTCAGTTCTGACTCCACCTCAGTGGTAATTTCATTGCTTAACAACACCATCTTGTAACATTGTCTGTAACGCACCATCTTCTTACATAGTTACATAGTAGGTGAGGCTGAAAAAAGACACAAGTCCATCAAGTCCAACCTATGTGTGTGATTATGTGTCAGTATTACATTGTATATCCCTGTATGTTGCGGCTAATAGTGCGTCCGCTGACACCAATGCTGGGGGGTTAATAGTGCGTCCGCTGACACCAATGCTGGGGGTTAATAGTGCGTCCGCTGACACCAATGCTGGGGGTTAATAGTGCGTCCGCTGACACCAATGCTGGGGGTTAATAGTGCGTCCGCTGACACCAATGCTGGTGGTTAATAGTGCGTCCGCCGACACCAATGCTGGGGGTTAATAGTGCGTCCGCTGACACCAATGCTGGGGGTTAATAGTGCGTCCGCTGACACCAATGCTGGGGGTTAATTGTGCGTCCGCTGACACCAATGCTGGTGGTTAATAGTGCGTCCGCTGACACTAATGACGGGGTTAATAGTGCGTCCGCTGACACTAATGCTGGGAGTTAATAGTGCGTCCGCTGACACCAATGCTGGGGGTTAATAATGCGTCCGCTGACACCAATGCCGGGGGTTAATAGTGCGTCCGCTGACACCAATGCTGGGAGTTAATAGTGCGTCCGCTGACACCAATTCTGGGGGTTAATAATGCGTCCGCTGACACCAATGCCGGGGGTTAATAGTGCGTCCGCTGACACCAATGCCGGGGGTTAATAGTGCGTCCGCTGACTCCAGTGCTGGGAGTTAATAGTGCGTCCGCTGACACCAATTCTGGGGGTTAATAGTGCGTCCGCTGACACCAATGCTGGGGGTTAATAGTGCGTCTGCTGACACCAATGCTGGGAGTTAATAGTACATCCGCTGACACCAATGCTGGCAGTTAATAGTGCGTCCGCTGACACTAATGCTGGGAGTTAATAGTGCGTCCGCTGACACCAATGCTGGGAGTTAATAGTGCGTCCGCTGACACCAATGCTGGGGGTTAACAGTGCGTCCGCTGACACCAATGCTGGGAGTTAATAGTGCGTCCGCTGACACGATTGCTGGGGGTTAATAGTGCGTCCGCTGACACCAATGCTGGGCGTTAATAGTGCGTTCACTGACACGATTGCTGGGGGTTTATAGTGCATCCGCTGACACCAATGCTGGGGGTTAATAGTGCGTCCCCTGACACCAATGCTGGGGGTTAATAATGCGTCCGCTGACACCAATTCTGGGGGTAATAGTGCGTCAGCTGACACCAATGCTGGCAGTTAATAGTGCGTCCGCTGACACCAATGCTAGGGGTTAATAGTGCGTCCGCTGACACCAATGCTGGCAGTTAATAGTGCGTCCGCTGACACCAATGCTAGGGGTTAATAGTGCGTCCGCTGACACCAATGCTGAGGGTTAATAGTGCGTCCGCTGACACCAGTGCTTGGAGTTAATAGTGCGTCCGCTGACACCAATGCTGGTGGTTAATAGTGCGTCCACTGACACCAATGCTGGGGGTTAATAGTGCGTCCGCTGACACCAATGCTGGGAGTTAATAGTGCGTCCGCTGACACCAATGCTGTGGGTTAATAGTGCGTCCGCTGACACCAATGCTGGGGGTTAATAGTGCGTCCGCTGACACCAATGCTGGAAGTTAATAGTGCGTCCTCTGACACCAATGCTGGGGGTTAATAGTGCGTCCGCTGACACCAATGCTGGGAGTTAATAGTGCGTCCGCTGACACCAATGCTGGGGGTTAATAGAGCGTCCGCTGACACCAATGCTGGGAGTTAATAGTGCGTCCCCTGACACCAATGCTGGATGTTAATAGTGCGTCCGCTGACACCAATGCCAGGGGTTAAAAGTGCGTCCACTGACACCAATGCCGGGGTTAATAGTGCGTCCGCTAATACCAATGCGTGGGGTTAATAGTGCGTCCGCTGACACCAATGCTGGGGGTTAATAGTGCGTCCCCTGACACCAATGCTGGATGTTAATAGTGCGTCCTCTGACACCAATGCCGGGGTTAATAGTGCGTCCGCTGACACGAATGCTGGGGGTTAATAGTGCGTCCCCTGTCACCAATGCTGGGGGTTAATAGCGCATCCACTGACACCAATGCCGGGGTTAATAGTGCGTCCGCTGATACCAATGCGCGGGGTTAATAGTGCGTCCGCTGACACGAATGCTGGGGGTTAATAGTGCGTCCGCTGACACCAATGCTGTGGGTTAATAGTGCGTCCGCTGACACCAATGCTGGATGTTAGTAGTGCGTCCGCTGACACCAATGCCGGGGTTAATAGTGCGTCCGCTGACACCAATGCCGGGGTTAATAGCGCGTCCACTGACACCAATGCCGGGGTTAATAGTGCGTCCGCTGACACGAATGCTAGGGGTTAATAGTGCGTCCGCTGACACCAATGCCGAGGTTAATAGTGCGTCCGCTGACACTAATGCTGGGAGTTAATAGTGCGTCCGCTGACACGAATGCTGGGGGTTAATCGTCCGCTGACACGAATGCTGTTGGTTAATAGTGCGTCCGCTGACACGAATGCTGGGGGTTAATAGTGCGTCCGCTGACACCAATGCTGGGAGTTAATAGTGCGTCCGCTGACACCAATGCTGTGCGTTAATAGTGCGTCCGCTGACACCAATGCTGGGGGTTAATAGTGCGTCCGCTGACACCAATGCTGGAAGTTAATAGTGCGTCCGCTGACACCAATGCTGTGGGTTAATAGTGCGTCCACTGACACCAATGCTGGGAGTTAATAGTGCGTCCGCTGACACCAATGCTGGAAGTTAATAGTGCGTCCGCTGACACCAATGCTGGATGTTAATAGTGCGTCCGCTGACACCAATGCCAGGGGTTAAAAGTGCGTCCACTGACACCAATGCCGGGGTTAATAGTGCGTCCGCTGATACCAATGCGCGGGGTTAATAGTGCGTCCGCTGACACGAATGCTGGGGGTTAATAGTGCGTCCGCTGACACGAATGCTGGGGGTTAATAGTGCGTCCGCTGACACCAATGCTGGGAGTTAATAGTGCGTCCGCTGACACCAATGCTGGGGGTTAATAGTGCGTCCCCTGTCACCAATGCTGGGGGTTAATAGCGCATCCACTGACACCAATGCCGGGGTTAATAGTGCGTCCGCTGACACGAATGCTGGGGGTTAATAGTGCGTCCGCTGACACCAATGCTGGGGGTTAATAGTGCATCCGCTGACACCAATGCCGAGGTTAATAGTGCGTCCGCTGACACGAATGCTGGGGGTTAATAGTGCGTCCGCTGACACCAATGCTGGGGGTTAATAGTGCATCCGCTGACACCAATGCCGAGGTTAATAGTGCGTCCGCTGACACGAATGCTGGGGGTTAAACAAAATACAACATGAAAGTCAAAAGACAATAAATGCAAAATAAAATTAAGAAAAAACAAAAATAAATAAACATGATGTATAAAAAAATATAGAAAGAAAAATATTATAGAAAATATACCGGGAGAAAAGGAAAATAGGACATGGTAAGAATAAGGATAAATAAATATGAAAATATAATAACAACCCAAATGTAATATATCAGTCCGTGGCATAGAAAAAGGAAGGGAGGAAGGGGGAGAAAAAAGAGGGGGGGAGAATTAGAAAAGGAAATGGGGGAGGAAAGGGGGAAAGGGGGGGGGGAGGAGGAGGGGAAGGAAAGAAGTGAAAAGAAGGAAGGGGACATGGGAGGGAAAAGGGAGGGTGGCGGAGCAGAAGGTGAGGAAAGGAAAGAGAAGAAATAGAAGCAGGGGGGAGGGAGGGGAAGGGGAGCTAAGGACCAAAAAGGCAAACTATACATAATAAGAAGACAGTGAATCTAGTGTAGCATTAACGAAAATAAAATATAAAGGACGTAGGGAGTATCCATGAACTTATAGAAAGGGCTTAAAGCTTACATGTTCCTTTAACCCTGGAAAGGTAGTGGCATCCAAATTATGGATCCACTTAGTCTCCAGTTGCAGTAATTTATTGTCAATACTGCCACCTCTCACATGTCGGGGTACATGTTTGAGGGCGGCGAAGCTGACAGCATGGGGATCATAATTATGTTGTTCTCCAACATGCCTGTTGATAGCTGTGGTAGATACTCGTTTGTACATAGGTTTGATATGATCTCTAATGCGGACTTGGAAAGGTAATTTGGTCTTGCCGACGTAATACGAGCCACATCGGCAAGTAGCCAAATATACGACTCCCACCGCCTTACAGATCACCCGATGTTTGATGGTATAGATAAGTCCATTGGGAAGAATGACTTCCCGGGAGTTAGAAATAAAGGCACATACATCACAATTGCCGCATTGAAAAGTACCAGTGTTGATATGAGACTGCGGTTGAACAGGAGTGAAGGGGATCGTCGATATGTTATGTCAGGATATGACTTAACAAATTTGCTTATAACCGAGTCGGCGGTGAGTAAGGGCCAAAATGTATTCAAAACGTCTCTAACGTGAGCGTGCTGTCTAGAGAACTGGGTAATTAGACGAACAGGTTGTGATGTATCCAATAATTTATTGGAAAAGATTAGATTTTTTTTTATCTAGTTTTTGAACATTGTTGTAGGCTTTTTTTTTTTAGAAGGGAGTGGCTGTATCCTCTATTTTTCAACCTCATATATAAATCACGTGATGCTTTAACAAAATCGCCTTCATTGGTACAATTCCTTTTGATTGTTAAATATTGGCTAAAAGGGATACTATTCAAGAGGGGCTTGGGATGGGCACTGCTGGCATGGAGGATGGTATTGCCAGATGATGGCTTGCGATATAAGGTGGAATGAATAATTCCATCATGGTCTATACTTATGTGAAGATCCAAAAAATTGATCTGTCTGGGTCACCTATCCTGCACTGCTGTTGGCTGTATGGACACCCAAGGGCAGCACTCATTTCATAGTGCTTGCCCACCCTTGTTCCGGTCCCTGCACTGATTTTCCATCCACATCACTTGTTGCACCATCCGTTCTGGCTAGCTATCATACCAGCTATGCTCTGACTGACAGGCTACCCATTGAAGTCTCCGAGTATCACGTAATGAGACTCGGAACCATCCCGCATTGCACTATGGGCATTGTAGGCTCTATGTGCAAACTGCAATGCGCATGTGCGGGAGCCTCAGATGTGCTGATCAGGTGTGGGGGGTATATTAGAGCCAGCCAGTCCACTCACCACTCTGTTGGACTTCAGGGGCGCCTATACTGTCGCTGCATACTATTTGGGTATTTTATTATGTTTTAGCCATACACACTGCAATAATTCTTATTCGAACCGATCTACCTCAAGTTATTATGTAAATATACTGCTACAGGCGCCCCTGCGTTTACATTGATTTTATCACAGAATCGTAAGTCTATTGAGGCTATGTTAGCCCTATTTTCCCTGTTTTGGGATAACGTCTATCCCATACGTTACCATGTGGTCTATACTAATTATTGATATGTTTCCTCTGATTGCTAGGTCCCTGTCTACCCCCTACAGCCATAGATGCGGTGCAGCCTCCGTGGCCCTTTCTGGGTTGCCTCTCCCTGCTCGGCTCCCTTGTGAGTGGTCAGGTATGTACATGGCCCCTGCACACCGGGATTATTCGAAGTTCAGTGTTCCAATGGGATGTAAGTTTGTGGATTTGACCATCTCTTCGCTCTATATATATCTTTTTACATATAATACTTTCCATATCATGGGCCCCATTTTTTGATTTAGAACATCTCCATTATTTACAGATATTCAATATCCGCTCCTGATGAGTCGGCTTACCGAAGAAACGCGTCGAGCTTTTGAGGATGTGACCCCTCACATTTCCACCATGATTTTGATGAATTTTACTGTACATTACAAGTTATACTCATGAAATATGTATTATTGTCCCCTTGTTATGGCAATCATGTTTCACACTCTGTTTATATGTATGCAATTTACTTCCCAAGATGTCTGCATATGGACTGAGCAAATTTTTGTTACCGTATATATAACGTTACGCAACTTGATACTCATGTACATTAAAAATATTTATTTTTACTCTCAAATTTGTGTTCGAACCTGCCTCATTTAAAGTCCCATACTCTTTTATTATTTTTTGAATTTATAATTTGGGATGGAGGCGCACTACCCCCCCTTTCCTTGTGCGCTTCATTTAAAGTCCCAGTATATGGAGATATACATTCCCCCCCCCCCTCTTTTGTAGGTATGTACGTGGGTGGCCGGTTTGGGTTTCCCTCCCACATGGGTTGGGCTGTTACCGGGTCATGCTTCCAAGAGTAAAAGGTTTGTTTTATTGTATTTCATGCAAACAAAATTGTATTGTTATCTTATATTTTTTTCTTTTTTTACTTAGAACCTTCTAAATTTGGCACAGGCACATATCATTTCCCTGAGGAAGCCAATATTTTGGCGAAACATGTAGGAATTGATAACCTGTATTACTGGCCTACAACACCTAGGCCTGACCTGCTCTACTATACACTACATGTATTGCATATTTGTGCATGTATGTAAATCTTATGTGCTTCTCTTTTTTCTATATATGTAAACAAAATAAAATGTAATTGTCTTTTTTAGTACTCTTTGTCACTTTCCTCTTATTGGCACCGCTATAGTCCCTCTCCGCCTCTCTCTGCCATATATATATATATATATATATATATATAATAAGAGGAAAGCGACAAAGAGTACTAAAAGAGACAATATATATATATATATATATATTCGGGGAAAAAGTGTGTGTGTGTGTGTATATATATATATATATATATATATATATATATATATATATATATATATATATATATATATATATATGATCTTCAAAAAGTTTCTGCACTTATATAAAAAAATATATAAAAGATATATATATTTTTTAAATTTTTTTTAATTAAAGAATTCCAAGAAATTTCATATATAGAGAAATATATATATATATATTTATATATATGTGTGTATTTTATATTTAGAGGGGTGGAGTTTAGGGACGTTGAAAGAGGTTAAAATAATTCCAAAAGCCTTCACTTGATCGATGCATGGACCCCGATCTCACAATATAAATCCTGGTAATGGCCCGGAGCTGATGCTGCCAGTGCTGAGCAAATCTTTGATTCCACTTCTAAATCTGGCCACACAGGTGACAATTTGATTTGCACAATCCCCCTTAGAGTTATCGGTATTAGGTAGTGTGATGACCAGCCTAGGTTGTACAATGAGATTGTAACCTCTGTGGTCGATTTAATATGTTCAGCGAGCTGAAAAATGCTCACGCATGCCATGTAAATGCATGTCAAAATATACAACAACAAAAAAAAAACCTCCACCAGAAGAAGACACACGAGGAATGGGTCATCATGACGGGGATTCCAGAAGAAGACACACGAGGAATGGGTCATCATGACGGAGATTCCAGAAGAAGACACACGAGGAATGGGTCATCATGACGGAGATTCCAGAAGAAGACACACGAGGAATGGGTCATCATGACGGGGATTCCAGAAGAAGACACACGAGGAATGGGTCATCATGACGGAGATTCCAGAAGAAGACACACGAGGAATGGGTCATCATGACGGAGATTCCAGAAGAAGACACACGAGGAATGGGTCATCATGACGGAGATTCCAGAAGAAGACACACGAGGAATGGGTCATCATGACAGAGATTCCAGAAGAAGACACGTGAGGAATGGGTCATCATGACGGAGATTCCAGAAGCAGACACACGAGGAAAGGGTCATCAAGACTGAGATTACAGAAGAAGACACACCAGGAATGGGTCATCATGACGGAGATTCCAGAAGAAGACACACAAGGAATGGGTCATCATGACGGAGATTCCAGAAGAAGACACACAAGGAATGGGTCATCATGACGGAGATTCCAGAAGAAGACACGAGGAATGGGTCATCATGACGGGGATTCCAGAAGAAGACACACGAGGAATGGGTCATCATGACGGAGATTCCAGAAGAAGACACACGAGGAATGGGTCATCATGACGGAGATTCCAGAAGAAGACACACGAGGAATGGGTCATCATGACAGAGATTCCAGAAGAAGACACGTGAGGAATGGGTCATCATGACGGAGATTGCAGAAGAAGACACGCGAGGAAAGGGTCATCAAGACTGAGATTACAGAAGAAGACACACGAGGAATGGGTCATCATGACGGAGATTCCAGAAGAAGACACACAAGGAATGGGTCATCATGACGGAGATTCCAGAAGAAGACACACAAGGAATGGGTCATCATGACGGAGATTCCAGAAGAAGACACGAGGAATGGGTCATCATGACGGAGATTCCAGAAGAAGACACACAAGGAATGGGTCATCATGACGGAGATTCCAGAAGAAGACACACAAGGAATGGGTCATCATGACGGAGATTCCAGAAGAAGACACACGAGGAATGGGTCATCATGACGGAGATTCCAGAAGAGGACACATGAGGAATGGGTCATCATGACGGGGATTCCAGAAGAAGACACACGAGGAATGGGTCATCATGACGGAGATTCCAGAAGAAGACAGATGAGGAATGGGTCATCATGACGGGGATTCCAGAAGAAGACACACAATGAATGGGTCATCATGACGGAGATTCCAGAAGAAGACACATGAGGAATGGGTCATCATGACGGAGATTCCAGAAGAAGACACAAGGAATGGGTCATCATGACGGAGATTCCAGAAGAAGACACAAGGAATGGGTCATCATGACGGAGATTCCAGAAGAAGACACAAGGAATGGGTCATCATGACGGAGATTCCAGAAGAAGACACACAAGGAATGGGTCATCATGACGGAGATTCCAGAAGAAGACACATGAGGAATGGGTCATCATGACGGAAATTCCAGAAGAAGACACGAGGAATGGGTCATCATGACGGAGATTCCAGAAGAAGACACAAGGAATGGGTCATCATGGCGGAGATTCCAGAAGAAGACACGAGGAATGGGTCATCATGGCGGAGATGTGCCCCATCCAGGCTTTCCTGTGTAGATGACAGGTTCTCTTTAGATGCAGATCTGGATCTCTTGCACAGACCTCTCTTGTTCTGACCTCCGGCTGACTCTCAACATTTGTATCTTATCATAACGAATGCATTTTTTACGATTAGAAAACAAAGAACATTGTTTGATAAACACATTGAATGTCTTTTTTATATGCCCTGAAATACCGGTCGTTTTCCAGGAATTTTTTCCATTTTCTTATCACTGTCTCCGATCAGCCGTATAAAGCTTCATCTATTTAAAGAGACAGCGCACACATGTTGGAAACTTAAAGGGTGGGACAGTTCTGAAATCGACCCGACTCGAGCCAATCCGCACATACAGGACCGCTTAATGAATTATCGGTCAGTAATCCTAAAGCGTATCTAAGACCAAGAACAAAAATGGAATAAATTACCTTTCCAGTACTTAGATCTATAATAAGCTAATAGATATTAACCTAAAACATATACATCTATAGCTAAATACAGTACATATAAAAATATAATATTGTCAAAAGTATTGGGACGCCTGCCTTTACATGAACTTTAATGACATCCCAGTCTTAGTCCGTAGGGTTCAATATTGAGTTGGCTCCGCCCTTTGCAGCTATAACAGCTTCACCTCTTCTGGGAAGGCCGTCCACAAGGTTTAGGAGGGTGTCTATGGGAATGTTTGACCATTCTTCCAGAAGAGCATTTGTGAGGTCAGGCACTGATGTTGGACGAGAAGGCCTGGCTCGCAGTCTCCAATCTAATTCATCCCAAAGGTGTTCTATCCGGTTGAGGTCAGGACTCTGTGCAGACCAGTCAAGTTCCTCCACCCCAAACTCGCTCATCCATGTCTTTATGGACCTTGCTTTGTGCACTGGTGGGCAGTCATGTTGGAATAGGAAGGGGTCATCCCCAAACTGTTCCCACAAAGTTAGGAGCATTAAATTGTCCAAAATGTCTGACAAGTATGCTGACGCCTGAAGAGTTCCCTTCACTGGAACTAAGGGGCCAAGCCCAACCCCTGAAAAACAACCCCCCACACCATAATCCCTCCCTCCACCAAATGATTTGGACCAGTGTGCAAAGCAAGGTCCATAAAGACATGGATGAGCGAGTTTGGGGTGGAGGAACTTGACTGGCCTGCACAGAGTCCTGACTTTAACCCCATAGAACACCTTGGGATGAATTTGAGCGGAGACTGCGAGCCAGGCCTTCTCATCCAACATCAGTGCCTGACCTCACAAATGCTCTTCTGGAAGAGTGGTCAAACATTCCCATAGACACCCTCCTAAACCTTGTGGACGGCCTTCCCAGAAGAGGTGAAGCTGTTATAGCTGCAAAGGGCGGAGCCAACTCAATATTGAACCCTCCGGACTAAGACTGGGAGGTCATTAAAGGTCATGTGTGTGTAAAGGCAGGCGTCCCAATAGTTTTGGAAATATATGTATATATATATATATACACTGTATACCTAGACACAGTATATATACAGTATATAGTTTACATACGAATATATGTAAGGTTAAATCAGATGGTGAGTAAGCAGTATTTCTGTGGTAGATCACTTTTCAGAGGGGTGCCACACATGTCGAACGAGACCCAAAATAACGAGGTAGTGTTGAGTAAGTAGATGCCAAATACACCAAACCTCAAAATAGTATGTGTTCAAGATATGGTGATGGAATGACAGTACCCAAAATTATCAATAGGTGGCGCTTTAAATGCCTATACAGCTCATCACTTTAGAGCAGGGGTCTCAAAACTTTCTAAACAAAGGGCCAGTTTAGTGTCCTTCAGACACTGAGGGGTCCGAGCTGTGACCAATTTGAGTAGAGAATGCCCTGGGAGTAAACATTGACTTGATTGGTGTCAGTGGGAGGAATAGTGCCCCATCATTGGTATCAGTGGGAGGAGTAGTGCCCCATCATTGGTGTCAGTGGGAGGAGTAGTGCCCCCGTGCTGGTGTCACTCGAGAGAATAATGTCTTTTCTCAGTGGCAGGAATAGGCAAGCAAAGGCCTGCATGCGCGGCCCCTGGGTCACATTTTGGAGACCGCTGGTTTACAGTAAATGAGGGGTGTAGAATTCTTGTTGTCTCTATTGGGTGTTTGCATTCATATTTAACGTGTGGCACATTTGCATTTGTGCGCAATGCGATTATTTTTCTTTCTTTTTTATTACTTTCTTTATCATTTTTATTTCTCTCTAAAAAATGTCAGGCGCATGAGAGCTTGGGAACCATGGGGGAGGGGACGGGGGACATCCCGCAAGTACTGCAGAAGTGATTGGGCGGCTGCTCCAGCCTTGAGCTTGTTTTAAACACTTTTGACTTTGCCAGTACTCCTGCATTCTTTTCATCCCACCCATCCCCTCTGTGACAGACAGTGGGATCCAATCAGAAAGCAACTGCCCACTGGATCCAATGTTTTCCTGCTCTCATCTGCTGTGTTCCACACCGCCATCTTGGTGCACCCAACTGCCTTATTGGGATTCAGGCAGTTATGCCCCCCCCCCCCTTGTGCTGTATGACAGTTCCGCCCACCCACCGCTCTGTCCATGGAATCCCTCAACTTCCTTGGAGATGTGAAGGACATATCCCATGGGGCTGGAGGAGGGGGCATTTCATTTCTGTCGAGGTGAGAATGGTGGTGGTGGTGGGTGGTGGGGGTGGTGGGGGTGGTGGGGGAACAAGGCCAAAGAAACCTTTTGAAAAGTCCTTAGATGTGGTGGCTGCACTTCTAACCTCTGAAACATCTCTAAACTCATAAAGCAGAACCGAGAGCTACAGCCAAGATTTTGGAAGAATTTTTGATGATCCTCTCAGATACGACCTTCACTGGATAAAAAATAAACCTTTAAAACAATTTTATGTGTGTATTAATCTGTAATCTCCCGGATGATGGAGAAGACCTTTATTATCTGATGTCACATCAACAATGACCCGTTTCATGATTGGTTACTTTGCAGATGGAATGAAATCTGGTGATTGCCAAACCTCGGGCAGATAGCAATGTTATGAATGTAGAAGAATGTCAATAATTGGGTCCGGTTTTATGTGTAGCAAAACATTTCCCATTGCAGCACGAGGTCTGAGCCGGAGCTGCACCTTAAAGGAAACAAAATTATTTTACATATAAACTTCTCGTTACATACAACATGTTCTCCATTCCAAGGGAAACGTTCTACATAAAGGGTAATTGTGCTACGTAAGAACCCTTCACTTATGTCCCGTACACACGAGCGGAATTTCCGTCGGAAAAATCTTGGATGGTTTTTCCGACGGGATTCCGCTCAAGCTTGCCTTGCATACACACGGGTCACACAAAAGTTCTCTGAACTTTCGACCGTCAAGAACGCGGTGATGACGTACAACACTACCCATGAGCCAAGAAAATGAGGTTCAATGTTTCCAAGCATGCGTTGGAATTTTGCATGTCGGAATTGCTACAGACGATCAGAATTTCCAATCTGAACTTTTTCCGACCGAAAAATTGAGAACCTGCTCTCGATCTTTTGCTGGCGGGAATTCCACCAGCAAAGGTCCGATGAAGCGTACACACGGTCAGAATATCCAACTAAAAGCTCTCATCGGAGTTTTGCTGGTGGGATTTCCGATCGTGTGTACGGGACTTAAATCTCCCTTTCTCTTCTCTCTCCATCTCCCCTGCAGTCCTTTTTTCTTCCCCTCTGCTCCTCTCTTCTACTCTTTACTTCTCTTCTTCACTCTTCTTCTCCTCTCCTCTCCCTTCCACTCCTCCTCTCTTCTCCCCTCCTTCCCACTCCTCCTCTCCTCTTCTCTTCTCTTCTCTTCTCTTCTCTTCTCTTCTCTTCCCTCCTTCCCACTCCTTCTCTCCTCTCCCCTCCTTCCCACTCCTCCTCTACTCTCCTCTCCCATCCTTCCCACTCCTCCTCCCCTCTCCTCTTCTCTCTTCTCCTTCCCACTCCTCCTCTCCTCTCATTCCCACTCTTCCTCTCCTCTCCCCTACTTCCCACTTGTCCTCCCCTTCCCACTTCTCATCTCCTCTCCCTTAATCTCTTCCCCTCTTCTCCCCTTTTTCTTCTCCACTCTGTTCTCATTGCTCATCCTTTTTCTACCCTCCCCTCCACCCTTTTCAGCTCCCCACTCTTCTCTTCTCTTCTCTTCTCTTCTCTTCTCTCCTCTCCTCTCCTCTCCTCTCCTCTCCTCTCCTCTCCTCTCCTCTCCTCTCCTCTTCTCTTCTCTTCTCTTCTCTTCTCTTCTCTCCTCTCCCCTCCTTCCCACTCTTTCTCTCCTCCCCACTCCTCCTCCCTTCCTCTCACTGCCTCTCTTCTCCTCTCCTTTCCTCTCCTCTTCCCTCTCCTCCCCCTTTTCCTCTCCGCTCTGTTCTCATTGCTTTATTTTTTATTTTTTATTTATTTATTTATTTCAGGTACTTATATAGCGCCGTCAATTTACGCAGCGCTTTACATATACATTATACATTCACATCAGTCCCTACCCTCAAGGAGCTTACAATCTAAGGTCCCTAACTCACATTCATATACTAGGGACAATTTAGACAGGATCCAATCAACCTACCAGCATGTCTTTGGAGAGTGGGAGGAAACCGGAGTACCCGGAGGAAACCCACGCAGGCACAGGGAGAACATGCAAACTCCAGGCAGGTAGTGTCGTGGTCATTGCTCATCATTTTCTCCTCTCTCCTCCACCCTTCTCACCTCCCCTCTCTCCTCTCCCTTCCTCTTCTCTCCTCCAACCTCTCTTTCTTTTCTCTACTACCCTCTCACTACCTCCTCTCCACTCTTTTCTACTTTCTCACTTCTCTCCTCCACTTAGCTACTGTCCTCCCCTCTCCCCTCTTCTTCTCTCCACTCCTCTACCCTCCTCTCCTATCCCCTCCTTTTCCCCTCTTCTCCCCCTCCCTTTCTCTAGACTCTTCCCCCCTACTCTTCTCTCCTCTCCTCATCTCCCTCCTGTCCTCTTCTCCCCTCCTCCACTCTCCATTCCTCTTCCTTCCACTCGTCCCCACTCCTCTTTTCCCCTTCTCTCCTCCATTTGTCTTCTGTCCTGTCATCTTCCCTTTCTCTTCAGACCCTCTTCTCTCTCTTGCCTCCTCTTCTCCCTCTGGTCCTCTTCTTCCCTCTCGTCATCTTTTCTATTACCATCCCCCCCTTCTCCTCCCCATCTCTACTCTCCTCTCCCTCTCTCTTCTCTTTCTCTTTTCTGATCTCCTACCACTTCCCTTCCTTCTCCGGGCCTTTACATCTTCCCTCTCTTCTTCCTTTCTCTCCACTCCCCTCTGGCCACCTTCTTTTCCCCTTTTTTCCATTTTCTTCTCCTCTCTTTCTCTCCCCTCGTCTCCTCTTCCCTTCTCTCTTCTTATCTTCTATCCAGTCCCCCTCTTCTCTAATCCTTTCCTCTCCTCACTTCTCAGCTCTCCTCTCCAACTGCTCTTCTCCCCTCCTCTTTCTCCTTCCCTCATCTACACCCCTCTTCTTAACTCTCCTCTTCCTCCACTGGTTCTTTTTTACCCTCTCCTCCTTTTTCATCTGCTCACTTTCCACCTTCTCCTCTCCTTCCCTCTTTTCCGCAGTCCCTTCTAATGACTTCACCCCCTCCTCTTCCTTTCCCATCTCCCCACCTTCTTCTACTCTTTACTTCTCTTTTCTTCCCTCCTCTTCTCCACCCTTCTCTCCCCTTCTCTGTACTTATCTCCTCTCCTGTCCTTTCCTCTCTCTTTACTTCTCCCTACTCCTTTTCAACTGCTATCTTTGCTCCTCTCTACCTTCAGGAGTACTGGGGAGAGGCCACCCTCCTCCACCTTGTCTCCACCAGGTATGTGACATATTCCTTTTCCATCTAATGTCCTAATACTTGTTTTCCTTTTATCTTTTTTCCTTTTTTCCATTTTTTTCCCTTGAATTTTCTTCTTTTTTGTAAACTTTCTTTCTTTTCACGTCTTTTCCTCTCTCCTGGTCTCCTTTCCATACACTTATTTGCCTTATGCCTTTCCTCTCCCTTCCCTTCATTATTCTTTATCTTCTCCTTCCTTCCTCTCTCTTCACAGCTTCACCTTATCAATCCTTTGCATTTCCCTCATCTGAAACTCTGCATAAGATGGAATAAACTCATTTTTGGAATGTCAATGTATAATTATATTGCCCAGTTAAAACATAAAATATGAATTGCACACCCTGGTGAGTATAGTCCTGCTAGTCCGGTATGGTTCCCAGCACTGGTCTGGTGCGGTAATTTGTGCTTAGTGTAAAAAATAAAGATAATGATGTATTACAGAGGCAGAGGTGACTCAGAAACATCTTTTGAAGGTTATGTGGGTGAGGGAGATGCTATGGAATAATAAAGTACATGGCTGACCACACCTCTGTTAGCATGGAATAGGTGGAACCACAGGAATGACAAAGATCTCAGAACTTTCCAAGAGGTGAGGACTTGTGCTGTCCATTGCTTGGGGAGATGAGGACCATCACCTGTACCTTATATTCTTACAAGAAGTGAGGACTTGCACCATATATTCTTTAAAGAGGTGAAGATTTGTACCATATATTCCTCCAGGAGGTGAAGACTAGTACCATATATTTCTTAAAGAGGTGAGAATGTCTACCATATATTTCTCCAAAAGGCGAAGACTTGCACCATATATTTCTTCGAGAGGTGAAGGCTTGTACCATATATTCCTTCAATTGTTGAGGACTTCTACCTCAAGATCCCCCAAGCAGTGAAGACTTGTACCATATATTCCTTTGAAAAGTGAAGAATTGTATAATTTATTCCTTCAAGAGGTGAAGACTCTTCAATAGGTTCAATATATTCCTTTGAGAGGTGAGAATATGTACCATATATTCTTTCAAGAGGTGAGGACTTGAAACATATATTTCTCCAAGGGGTGAGGACTTCTACCATATATTCCTTCAAGGGTGAAGACGTCTATCCCATATTCCTCCAAGAGGTGAGGAGGACTTGTACCATATATTTCTCCAAGGGGTGAGGACTTCTACCATATATTCCTTCAAGGGTGAAGACGTCTATCCCATATTCCTCCAAGAGTTGAGGATTTGTACCATATATTTCTCCAAGAGGTGAGGACTTGTACCATATATTCCTTCAACAGCTGAAGATATCTACCATACATTCTTCCAAGTGGTGAGGACTTGTACCATACATTCCTCCAATAGGTGAGGACTTGTCCTGTATTTTCCTCCAATAGGTGTGGACTTGTACCATACGTTCCTCCAATAGGTGTGGATCTGTACCGTACGTTCTTCCAAGAGGGGAGGACTTGTACTATATGTTCCTGTAATAGGTGTGGGCTTGTACCGTATGTTTCTCCAATAGGTGTGGACTTGTACCGTATGTTCCTCAAATAGGTGTGGACTTGTACAATACGTTCCTCCAAGAGGTGAGGACTTGAACCATATATTCCATCAAGAGCTGAAGACATCTACCATACATTCCTCCATTAGGTAATGAACTTGTACCATCTATTCCTTCAAGAGCTGAGGACTTCTACCACATATTCCTCCAAGAGGAACTGCGGTAAGAAATATAGAACTTGTTAAAAACATAAATGTTCGCATTAATGCGGCTCTGCAAGCGGGGATGGCAGCCCATTCATTTGAATAGGCTGCCATGCCTTCTGAAACGCATGGAAAAGGTCCCTGCACCATTTGTGGAATTGAAGCCTGCATACGACTTCCAGGGCGATTTTCAGTGCGTGCGACGGACCATTTGGGTTAATGGCACCTGAATGCCTCCAGCGTGTTTTTTTTGGGGGGATGGTGGTTGTGGCTGCAGGAACAGGTACGGACCTGCACCAGGAACCTGCCGCACAGAGGTGAACCAAACCTTAGATCACGATCCGGCATTATGTTTTTTTTTTTGTTTTGTTTTTTTACTTTGTGTCTGTAATGATAAATAGCTTTTATTACTCCCAGTGACAGCAGACCTGCAAAACCATTGTATGGGCAGATGCTAGGTCAGTTCCTACTGGAGGCATGCACAACCCCCAGATCCACAGCAAACCTTGCAAAAAGATCTGAACAAATTAATGGGGGAGGGGTAACTACATGGCGAATGAGGTCCAATGTAGAAAAATGTAAAATAATGCATTTGGGTGACAAAAATATGAATGCAATCTATAGACTGGGGGAGAACCTCTGGGGGAATCTAGGATGGAGAAGGACCTGGGGGTCCTAGTAGATGATAGGCTCAGCAATGACATGCAATGCCAAGCTGCTGCTAACAAAGCAAACAGAATATTGGCATTAAAAGGGGGATCAACTCCAGAGATAAAACGATAATTCTCCCGCTCTACAAGACTCTGGTCCGGCCGCACCTGGAGTATGCTGTCCAGTTCTGGGCACCAGTCCTCAGGAAGGATGTAATGGAAATGGAGCGAGTACAAAGAAGGGCAACAAAGCTAATAAAGGGTCTGGAGGATCTTAGTTATGAGAAAAGGTTGTGAGCGCTGAACTTATTCTCTCTGGAGAAGAGACGCTTGAGAGGGAATATGATTTCAATGTATAAATACCGGACTGGTGACCCCACAATAGGGGGAAAACTTTTTTGCAGAAGAGAGTTTAACAAGACATGTGGCCACTCACTAAAATTAGAAGAAAAGAGGTTTAACCTTAAACTACGTAGAGGGTTCTTTACTGTAAAAGCGGCAAGGATGTGGAATTCCCTTCCACAGGTGGTGGTCTCAGCGGGGGGCATCGATCGTTTCAAAAAACGATTAGATAAGCACCTGAATGACCGCAACATACAGGGATATACAATGCAATACTGACATATAATCACACACATAGGTTGGACTTGATGGACTTGTGTCTTTTTTCAACCTCACCTACTATGTAACCACCCTCTACACGCAGAGGTCTATTTATAAATAATTTTGCTAGATAAATATCACAATCATTTGCCCATTCATAACAAATAACACCATATGTCGCCTAACAGCATTATTTCCTATGATTGTCAACTCCATCTAGTGGCCATAATGCGGCATTTTCCTGAAATACCTCGACTGGAGTTAAATACGGCATTATGGCCACTAGGTGGATCTGATGATCATACAAAATAATCCTGTATTCTGCCTCATGAATAGTTCACAAAACAAAAATGTCCTCCAGATCCGTTCCTGCGTGCGCGGTTTCTATGCATTCTTTTTATGCATTTTTTTTCAGTTTTTTTTGCATTTTTGGTGCATTCCAGATGCTTTTTTTTTTGTTCCTTTTCTTATTTTATTTTCACTGTACTGGGGTCTGGTGCGTTTTTGATGCGTGTAGATGCACTTTTTTTTTAATGTGTTTTACCGCATTCCAGTACAGTTCTGTGCAGGAAAAATGCAGCATGTTCTACTTTTGTTTCTGGAACTGGAACGGCAAGCACTGGTGTTAACTACTATGCCATTGAAATCTATGTAACCTACTTTCTATGCGTTTTGAATGCAGGAAAAAAAAAGCACAGGAACGCATGTGGCGCGAACCAGGGGCATTGCTAGGTCTACAAAAGATCTGGGGCTAGAGCCCACAGCAGCGTAGTAAAGAAAGTCATACGCTTGGGCGGGAATACACATGTATATAATATACATGTGTGTGTGTATGTATATATATATATATACTGTATATTACATATATTATCATTACATCAGGGTGAGTCCCCAGAGAGCCTCCTCCTTACATCAGGGTCCCCAGAGAGCCCCCTTACATCAGGGTCCCCAGAGAGCCTCCTCCTTACATCAGGGTCCCCAGAGAGCCCCCTTACATCAGGGTCCCCAGAGAGCCTCCTCCTTACATCAGGGTCCCCAGAGAGCCCCCTTACATCAGGGTCCCCAGAGAGCCCCCTTACATCAGGGTCCCCGGAGAGCCTCCTCCTTACATCAGGGTCCCCAGAGAGCCTCCTCCTTACATCAGGGTCCCCAGAGAGCCCCCTTACATCAGGGTCCCCGGAGAGCTGCCTTCCTTACATCAGGGTCCCCAGAGAGCCTCCCCCTTGCATCAGAGTCCCCTGAGAGCCTCTCCCTTGCAGCTGGGTCCCCAGAGAGCCTCCCCATCTACAGCAACGTCCCCAGAGAGCTCCCCTTACATCAGGGTCCCCAGAGAGCCTCCCCCTTACATCAGGGTTCCCAGAGAGCCCCTCCTTACCTCAGAGTCCCCAGAGAGCCTCCTCCTTTCATCAGGGTCCCCAGAGAACCCCCCCTTACATCAGAGTCACCAGAGAGCCCCCCTTACATCAGAGTCACCAGAGAGCCTCCTTACATCAGGGTCCCCAGAGAGCCCCCCTTACATCAGGGTCCCCATAGAGCCCCCCTTACATCAGGGTCCCCAGAGAGCCTCCCCTTTACATCAGGGTCCCCAGAGAGCCTCCCCTTTGCATCAGAGTCCCCGGAGAGCCGCCTTCCTTACATCAGGGTCCCTAGAGAGCCTCTCCCTTGCAGCTGGGTCCCCAGAGAGCCTCCTCACTTACAGCAGGGTCCCCAGAGAGCTCCCCTTACATCAGGGTCCACAGAAAGCCTCCCCTTTGCATTAGAGTTCCCAGAGAGCCTTCCCACTTACATCAGGGACCCCAGAGAGCCCCCCACCTTCTTTAGGATCCCCAGAGAGCCCCCCTACTTACATCAGGGTCCCCAGAGAGCCCCTCCTTACATCAGGGTCCCCAGAGAGCCCCCCACCTTCATCAGGATCCCCAGAGAGCCCCCCCACTTACATCAGGGTCCCCAGAGAGCCCCTCCTCACATCAGGGTCCACAGCGAACTCCTCCTTACATCTGAGTCCCCTCTTTGGGGACCCCTTGCAGCAGGGTCCATACTGAGCTCCCCCACTTACAGCAGGGTCCCCAGAGAGCCCCCCTTACATCAGGGTCCCTAAAGATCCCCCCTTACATCAGGGTCCCCAGAGAGCCTCCCCCCTTACATCAGAGTCCCCAGAGAGCCCCCCTTACATGATGGCCAAAAAGTGGGGGGGGAGGGGTTTTTAAACTAGGCGATGGGGGGGAGGGTTCAGAGACAAAGATAGCCAGCGCGGAAGATATTCCAGAGGGTAGTATTGGGGGCATTAGTGGCAGGTTGACCAAAGCACAAAAACCCAAGGTATATATAGTAGCAAGTCCTAGTTGCAATCTCGAAACACCCAATACGAGGACAATTTGCGACCGGTCTAAACTATGTGGCATGTTCACCAATGCCAGGAGCATGGCGGGCAAGATGGGTGAACTAGAGATACTGTTGTACAAGGAGGATTTGTATTTTGTGGGAATTTCAGAGACCTGGTTCAACAGCTCTTATGATTGGCTGGCAAACATTCAAGGGTATACCCTATACCGCAAGGATAGAGAGGGTAAAAAAGGGGGAGGGGTATGCCTATATATCAAGAATAATGTACAAGCGAATGTGAGAGATGACATCACTGAGGGGGCTAGAGAGGAGGTGGAATCCTTATGGGTCGAGCTTCAAACGGATGAAGCTAAGGGGAAAATAATACTAGGAGTATGCTATAGGCCCCCAAACCTGAGGGAGGAAGTGGAGACGGATCTCCTATCACAAATTGGATTAGCAGCAAGGATGGGAAGTGTTATCATAATGGGGGATTTTTATTATCCAGACATAGACTGGGCGGAGGGAACCGCGCATTCATTTAAGGTTTGCCAGTTCCTTAATGTCTTGCAGGACAATGTTATGGGTCAGATGGTAGACGCACCAACTAGAAATAAAACATTACTGGATCTACTAATTACCAACAATACAGACCTGATAACAGATGTGGTAATACGGGGCAATTTAGGGAACAGCGATCACAGGTCAATTAGTTTCAGTATAAATCACACAAATAGGAAACATAAAAGGGAACACAAAGACACTGAATTTCAAAAGAGCCAACTTCCCTAACCTACAAACCTTGCTAAAAGGCATAAATTGGGATAAAATATTAGGAACAAAGAACACGGAGGAGAGATGGGTTTGCTTTAACCACTTCAGCCCCGGAAGGTTTTACCCCCTTCCTGACCAGAGCACTTTTTACAATTCGGCACTGCGTCGCTTTAACTGCTAATTGCGCGGTCATGCAATGCTGTACCCAAACGAAATTTGCGTCCTTTTCTTCCCACAAATAGAGCTTTCTTTTGATGGTATTTGATCACCTCTGCCGTTTTTATTTTTTGCGCTATACGCGGAAAAAGACCGAAAATTTTGAAAAAAAATGATATTTTCTACTTTTTGTTCTAAAAAAAATCCAATAAACTCAATTTTAGTCATACATTTAGGCCAAAATGTATTCGGCCACATGTCTTTGGTAAAAAAAATGTCAATAAGTGTATATTTATTGGTTTGCGCAAAAGTTATAGCGTCTACAAACTAGGGTACATTTTCTGGAATTTACACAGCCTTTAATTTATGACTGCCTATGTCGTTTCTTGAGGTGCTAAAATGGCAGGGCAGTACAAAACCCCCACAAATGACCCCATTTTGGAAAGTAGACACCCCAAGGAATTTGCTGAGAGGCATGTTGAGCCCATTGAATATTCATTTTTTTTGTCCCAAGTGATTGAATAATGACAAAAAAAAAAAAAAAAAAAAAAAATTACAAAAAGTTGTCACTAAATGATATATTGCTCACACAGGCCATGGGCATATGTGGAATTGCACCCCAAAATACATTTAGCTGCTTCTCCTGAGTACGGGGATACCACATGTGTGGGACTTTTTGGGAGCCTAGCCGCGTACGGGGCCCCGAAAACCAAGCACCGCCTTCAGGATTTCTAAGGGCGTACATTTTTGATTTTATTCCTCACTACCTATCACAGTTTTGAAGGCCATAAAATGCCCAGATGACATAAAACCCCCCCAAATGACCCCATTTTGGAAAGTAGACACCCCAAGCTATTTGCTTTGAGGCATGTTGAGTCCATGGAATGTTTTATATTTTGACACAAGTTGCGGGAAAGTGACAAATTTTTTTTTTTTTTTTTTTTTTTTGCACAAAGTTGTCACTAAATGATATATTGCTCACACAGGCCATGGGCATATGTGGAATTGCACCCCAAAATACATTTAGCTGCTTCTCCTGAGTACGGGGATACCACATGTGTGGGACTTTTTAGGAGCCTAGCCGCGTACGGGACCCCGAAAACCAAGCACCGCCTTCAGGATTTCTAAGGGCGTACATTTTTGATTTTACTCCTCACTGCCTATCACAGTTTCGGAGGCCATGGAATGCCCAGGTGGCACAAACCCCCCCCAAATGACCCCATTTTGGAAAGTAGACACCCCAAGCTATTTGCTGAGAGGCATGGTGAGTATTTTGCAGCTCTCATTTGTTTTTGAAAATAAAGAAAGACGAGAAAAAAATTTTTTTTTTTTCTTTTTTCAATTTTCAAAACTTTGTGACAAAAAGTGAGGTCTGCAAAATACTCACTATACCTCTCATCAAAAAGCTTGGGGTGTCTACTTTCCAAAATGGGGTCATTTGGGGGGGTTTTGTGCCACCTGGGCATTCCATGGCCTCCGAAACTGTGATAGGCAGTGAAGAGTGAAATCAAAAATTTACGGCCTTAGAAAGCCTGAAGGCGGTGCTTGGTTTTCGGGGTCCCGTACGTGGCTAGGCTCCCAAAAAGTCCCACACATGTGGTATCCCCGTACTCAGGAGAAGCAACAGAATGTATTTTGGGGTGTAATTTCACATATTCCCATGGCATGTTTGAGCAATATATCATTTAGTGACAACTTTGCGCAAAAAAAAATAAAAAAAATAAAAAATTGTCTCTTTCCCGCAACTTGTGTCACAATATAAATTATTCCATGGACTCAACATGACTCTCAGCAAATAGCTTGGGGTGTCTACTTTCCAAAATGGGGTCATTTGGGGGGGGGTTGAACTGTCCTGGCATTTTATGCACAACATCTAGAAGCTTATGTCACACATCACCCACTCTTCTAACCACTTGAAGACAAAGCCCTTTCTGACACTTATTGTTTACATAAAAAAATAATTTTTTTTTGCAAGAAAATTACTTTGAACCCCCAAACATTATATATTTTTTTTAAAGCAAATGCCCTACAGATTAAAATGGTGGGTGTTTCATTTTTTTTTTTCACACAGTATTTGCGCAGCGATTTTTCAAACGCATTTTTTGGGGAAAAAACACACTTTTTTACATTTTAATGCACTAAAACACACTATATTGCCAAAATGTTTGATGAGATAAAAAAGATGATCTTAGGCCGAGTACATGGATACCAAACATGACATGCTTTAAAATTGCGCACAAACGTGCAGTGGCGACAAACTAAATACATTTTTAAAAGCCTTTAAAAGCCTTTACAGGTTACCACTTTAGATTTACAGAGGAGGTCTACTGCTAAACTTACTGCCCTCGATCTGACCTTCGCGGCGATACCTCACATGCATGGTGCAATTGCTGTTTACATTTGACGCCAGACCAACGCTTGCGTTCACCTTAGCGCGAGAGCAGGGGGGACAGGGGTGCTTTTTTTTTTTTTTTTTTTTTTTTCTTTATTATTATTATTTTTTTATCTTATTTTTAAACTGTTCCTTTCATTTTTTTTTTTTTAAATCATTTTTATTGTTATCTCAGGGAATATAAATATCCCCTATGATAGCAATAGGTAGTGACAGGTACTCTTTTTTGCAAAAATTGGGGTCTATTAGACCCTAGATTTCTCCTCTGCCCTCAAAGCATCTGATCACACCAAGATCGGTGTGATAAAATGCTTTCCCAATTTCCCAATGGCGCTGTTTACATCCGGCGAAATCTACGTCATAAAATGCTCGTAGCTTCCGGTTTCTTAGGTCATAGAGATGTTTGGAGCCACTCTGGTCTCTGATCAGCTCTATGGTCAGCTGGCTGAATCACCGGCTGCATTTTCAGGTTCCCTGTTGAGACAGGAGAGCCAGAGAAAAACACGGAAGATGTTGGGGGGGGGGGGGCATTCCCTCCCACTGCTTGTAAAAACAGTCTAGAGGCTAATTAGCCACTAGGATTGCTTTTACATGAAAGCCGACCGCTGGCTGAAAAGAATGATACCAAGATGATACCTAAAGCTGCAGGCATCATTCTGGTATAACCACTCAAAGTCGTGAATGGCGTACCTGAAGACAAAAAAATGGTTAACAATGGTTAACAATAAAGCACAGTAAAGTGTAAATAATTACACACCTGAAAAACAAACATGATAAAACATAATAACAATAACAATAACAATCAATAACAATAACAATAACAATAACAATCAATAACAATAACAATAACAATAAAACATTGCAGAATAGAATACAGTAAAAAAGAGCAGAACAATAGAGAGAGAGAATAGAGAGAGAGAGAACAATAAAACAACAACTATTTTTTTTATTTCATATATTTTTTTTTTTTTTACACTTTTTTTGTAACTAACTTTTATAACGGTAACCGGTTCCAGGTTCGGGTCTCTCAAAATGCGATGGCATCTTGGGAGACCCTGTGAAAGTGCGCCTAGTCTGTGCAATGCTGTACCCTACGCTAATAGTCAACTAGTGCATGGTAGCGTTCAAAACATTCACCAATGCAAAGACCAGGATTGTCAGGACAGGAGGGACAATAATAGCGGGTGTCACGTCTATATCCGCGCTTGCTGCAGACACAACATCTTTTTTTGGGGGGTTCGCTGGGTAGGGGTACTCGGGAGGACATAAAAATGCCTCTCATGCAGCCAACTGCATTTGGTTGGGGATGTGAATGGGGGAAGTACGGGCGCTGCAGAAGCGGTGGGTTCCCAATTAGGATTGGCGAATGCAGCAGGAAGGGCACTATGGGCACGACGGGCCTGTGTTTGTCTTTTTGGTGGCAGCGGGACACTACTTGTGCTTGCCACCTCACCAGCTTGAACTGCACTTATGGGACTCGCCACGTCACCAAGTGTTACTGCAGTGCTGGATTGACTACGACCGGGGTGTACTAGGCCGCTGGCGCTTGCCAGTTCACCAAAACGCTACCAAAAAAACTGTTAGCGATCGCAGGGATCAGGCCTGACTCTGCGAACGCTGCAGTTATGCGTTTAGTATTTTGTAAGTGACAGTGATCGATCGATACTGCACTTGGGTGGGCTGGGCCGGGCTGGGCGGAGGGGCAAAACGCAGGTGCTAGCAGGTATCTGGGCTGATCCCGCTAACACTGCGTTTTTGGGAACCCTAAACTGCTGGGGACACTAGTATAGATCTAATCGGATCAGATATTGATCCGATCAGATACTATACCACTAAGGGTGGTGTACAGTGCGTGCGTGGGTGTTAGCGGTACTGGCGCTAATCTGACGCTGCCTGGGGCTGGTGCTTGCCAGTTCACCAAAACGCTACCAAAAAAACTGTTAGCGATCGCAGGGATCAGGCCTGACTCTGCGAACGCTGCAGTTATGCGTTTAGTGTTTTGTAAGTGACAGTGATCGATCGATACTGCACTTGGGTGGGCTGGGCTGGGCCGGGCGGAGGGGCAAAACGCAGGTGCTAGCAGGTATCTGGGCTGATCCCGCTAACACTGCGTTTTTGGGAACCCTAAACTGCTGGGGACGCTAGTATAGATTTGATCGGATCAGATATTGATCCGATCAGATACTATACCACTAAGGGAGGTATACGGTGCGTGCGTGGGTGTTAGCGGTACTGGCGCTAACCTGACGCTGCCTGGGGCTGGTGCTTGCCAGTTCACCAAAACGCTACCAAAAAAACTGTTAGCGATCGCAGGGATCAGGCCTGACTCTGCGAACGCTGCAGTTATGCGTTTAGTGTTTTGTAAGTGACAGTGATCGATCGATACTGCACTTGGGTGGGCTGGGCTGGGCGGAGGGGCAAAACGCAGGTGCTAGCGGGTATCTGGGCTGATCCTGCTAACACTGCGTTTTCGGGAACCCTAAACTGCTGGGGACGCTAGTATAGATTTGATCGGATCAGATATTGATCCGATCAGATACTATACCACTAAGGGAGGCATATGCTGCGTGCGTGGGTGTTCGCGGTACTGGCGCTAATTTGACGCTGCCTGGGGCGACGCATATCACCGCCGGGCGATCAGGGGGCTAAACCTTTATTCGGTAATAAACGGCGGGTGCCCTGACACTATAAAAAATAAACGAACTAACCAGCGTCAACCGTAACGGTTATACAGTGATCAGTGGTGAAAGGGTTAACTAGGGGGCAATCAAGGGGTTAAAACATTTATTAGGTAGTATAGGGGGGTCCCTGACGCTATAAAACACTGACGGCGAACCTAAATATTTACGTTCCTAACTACCGTCACCAGCGACACTAATACAGCGATCAGAAAAATGATCGCTTAGCGACACTGGTGACAGGGGGTGATCAAGGGGTTAAAACTTTATTAGGGGGGGTTAGGGGGGTATCCTAGACCTAAAGGGGGGTAATACTCACTGCCCTAACACTAACTGTCACAAACTGACACTATGCAGTAATCAGAAAAAAAAAAAAAAAAAAATACTGCTAATGTCAGTTTGTGACAGGGGGGGGGGGGTGATTGGGGGGGGATCGGGGGGCGATCGGGGGGGGATCGGGGGTGTAAAGTATGCCTGGCATGTTCTACTGTGTGTGTGTGTGTGTTGTGCACTCACTTGTCATCTCCCCTCGGCGCTGGAACGGAAACTGCCAGACCGAGGAGAGATGACATCACATCCTCTGCCTGTGTGAAACGACACACAGGCAGAGGAGCATTTCCATTGGCTGGGAGCGATCGCGAGGGGGGGGCCACGATCGGATGGTCTCCCCCTCGCCTCCCGACGCTCCCAGTCAGATGCCGACCGCCGATGGCACCGGGGGGGGGTCCGATCGGACCCCCCGCCCGCGGGAGGCAGATCACGTACAGGTACGTGATTTTGCCTGCCCGTGCCGCTCTGCCGCAGTATATCTGCGTTAGGCGGTCGGCAAGTGGTTAAGAGCATATTAAATAAGGGCATTAGCCAATGTATCCCATTGGGTAATAAATTTAAAAGAGCGAACAGAAATCCTGGATGGCTTAACTCCAATGTAAAAATGCATTTAAAAGCAAAGGAGAAGGCCTTCAAAAAATACAAGGTTGAGGGATCATCCTCAGCATTCAGAATTTATAAAGAATGCAATAAGAAATGTAAGGGTGCAATTAGGACGGCTAAGATAGAACACATAGCGGAGGAGAGCAAAAAAAATCCCAAGAAATTCTTTAAGTATGTAAACAGTAAAAAAGGGAGGACAGACAATATTGGCCCCATAAAGAATGAGGAAGGATATCTGGTTACAAAGGACGGGGAGATGGCAAAGGTATTGAATTTATTCTTGTCCTCAGTCTTCATGAGTGAATCGGGGGGCTTCAGTAACCAAAACTGCAGTGTTTATCCTCATGACACAACACAGGAAGCACCTACATGGTTAACAGAGGACGGAATTAAAATTAGACTTGAGAAACTTAACATTAATAAATCACCGGGACCAGATGGCTTGCATCCGAGGGTACTTAGGGAACTTAGTCAGGTGATTGCCAGACCGTTGTTCCTAATTTTTACAGATAGTCTATTGACTGGAATGGTACCAGCTGATTGGAGAAAAGCCAATGTAGCACCAATATTTAAAAAGGGCCCAAAATACAACCCTGGGAATTACAGACCAGTTAGCCTAACATCAATAGTATGTAAACTCTTGGAGGGGATGATAAGGGACTATATACAGGATTTTAGTAATAAGAATGATATCATTAGCAGTAATCAGCATGGATTCATGAAGAATCGTTCTTGCCAAACCAATCTATTAACCTTCTATGAGGAGGTGAGTTGCCATCTAGATAAAGGAAGGCCCGTAGACGTGGTGTATCTGGATTCTACAAAAGCATTTGACACAGTTCCCCATAAACGTTTACTGTACAAAATAGGGTCCGTTGGCATGGACCATAGGGTGAGTACATGGATTGAAAACTGGCTACAAGGGCGAGTTCAGAGGGTGGTGATAAATGGGGAGTACTCGGAATGGTCAGGGGTGGGTAGTGGGGTTCCCCAGGGTTCTGTGCTGGGACCAATCCTATTTAATTTGTTCATAAACGACCTGGAGGATGGGATAAACAGTTCAATCTCTGTATTTGCAGACGATACTAAGCTAAGCAGGGCAATAACTTCTCCGCAGGATGTGGAAACCTTGCAAAAAGATCTGAACAAATTAATGGGGTGGGCGACTACATGGCAAATGAGGTTCAATGTAGAAAAATGTAAAATAATGCATTTGGGTGGCAAAAATATGAATGCAATCTATACACTGGGGGGAGAACCTCTGGGGGAATCTAGGTTGGAAAAGGACCTGGGGGTCCTAGTAGATGATAGGCTCAGCAATGGCAGGCAATGGCAGGCAATGCCAAGCTGCTGCTAATAAAGCAAACAGAATATTGGCATTAAAAGGGGGATCAACTCCAGAGATAAAACGATAATTCTCCCGCTCTACAAGACTCTGGTCCGGCCGCACCTGGAGTATGCTGTCCAGTTCTGGGCACCAGTCCTCAGGA
This sequence comes from Lithobates clamitans, assembly GCA_037952925.1. Classification (NCBI taxonomy): domain Eukaryota; kingdom Metazoa; phylum Chordata; class Amphibia; order Anura; family Ranidae; genus Lithobates; species Lithobates clamitans. The sequence goes on along the minus strand of JBBGZY010002801.1, from coordinate 166,750 downwards.
GGGACGTACTGGAAATGGAGCGAGTACAAAGAAGGGCAACAAAGCTAATAAAGGGTCTGGAGGATCTTAGTTATGAGGAAAGGCTGTGAGCTCTGAACTTATTCTCTCTGGAGAAGAGACGCTTGAGAGGGGATATGATTTCAATTTACAAATACCGTACTGGTGACCCCACAATAGGGAGAAAACTTTTTCGCAGAAGAGAGTTTAATAAGACTCGGGGCCACTCATTACAATTAGAAGAAAAGAGGTTTAACCTTAAACTACGTAGAGGGTTCTTTACTGTAAGAGCGTCAAGGATGTGGAATTCCCTTCCACAGGCGGTGGTCTCAGCGGGGAGCATTGATAGCTTCAAGAAACTATTAGATAACCACCTGAATGACCACAACATACAGGGATATACAATGTAATACTGACACATAATCACACACATAGGTTGGACTTGATGGACTTGTGTCTTTTTTCAACCTCACCTACTATGTAACTATGTAAGAACACTCGTTAAAAAAAAAAAAAAGCCTTTTTTTTTTAAGCCCGGTGTACATGGGGTCTTGGGTGGGTATAAAAAATAAATTCTGTTGGGCCATGGAAGGTTTTGGAATAATTTATGGGGTCCCCCCCCCCCCGGCCTACATAGCAGCGCTCTTTACTCAAGCTCAGCTCTCTTGTTGGCTACGTGTGCAGTACTGCCATCTTGTGGCAATATGCTGCAAATGCCTCTGCTCCAGAGTTACTCATGCTTTTTTTTTTTTCTTGGCTGTTTCTGGCTCACATGCAGGCACACAGGTTTGTCACCATTGGCGGCCTGTCCATTAGGGGCGCACGGGCACCGCCCCCATGCCCCATCCACGCATCCGGCCCCCTGATCTACATACAGGGCGCCAGACACATGGATTCCAATGGCGGGGGGGGGGGTGCGGTTTGAAGCATGTGATTAGAGCCTGAGGCTCTCATAGGCTAAAAAGGGTGGGGTCTGGGAGCAGAGGACTGTACCCGATCCCACCCAGTTGTGTGACAATAGTGAATGAATATTTGTTATCGCCACACTTATCCTCCTCCCGGCCAATCGGGAAGCGGGTCTTGAGTCCTGCCACCCGATTGGCTAAAAGGACAGGCGATCCTATTGGACGCCGATGAGGAGGAGGGAGGCGCCGCACGGGGGGGAAGCCGCCGTGATGCAGAAGAAGGCAAGAGGACACAGGAGCCGCTGCCCGCAACCTAGATATACCCGTCTACCGCCTGCCTGAAACCTAGATGGGGTGAGTGCCAGGGGGGCATAGTCGTGCACACAGGGTGTGCCAGGTGCCAGCGGACATCGAGTCCACCCTATCCACCGCTGGGCCCCCTGCTGCATGTGATCACAGCGGGAGCCGGTTGGTTGCCAGTGGCAGCGCACGTGCACGCCCCAGACCCAGAAAGTGTCAGACCACGTGGCACAGAGCGGCCGAGCTTCAGCAAGGGCAGTCATGAAGCGGTTAAAAAGAAATGAAGTTCACATGTATTGTCGTGTACCTGTGCATTGTCTTGTTGTGTACCTGTGTATTGTCTTGTTGTGTACCTGTGTATTGTCTTGTTGTGTACCTGTGTATTGTCTTGAGTATTAGTGCCAGGAAGCTAGCTGTTAGGTAATTTGGACAGGGTAAAATCCCCAATCCTCACTAAATTTAATAGGTACGATGCCCGGCGGGTGTGGAGAGGCGGCTCTTTGTACATCTTGCCGCATGTATGCGTTCCTTGATCATCCGATTGAGGGCGAATACTGCTGTGCAAAGTGTAAGCACATTGTTTCCCTGGAAGCCCAAGTTCTGAATCTGGGGAAGCAACTGTCAGCACTGAGAAGTCCCTCCATACTAAAGGTGAGCCAGGAACGTACATGGCAGGTGCCGGCAGGGGCCAGCACAGAGGCGGGTGGAGACAAAGAGGTGCAGGCACTAGCAAAGAGTAGATGGGTGACAGTCAGGAGGGGTAGAGGGGGAAGTGCCAGAGAGGCCGTTCCAGGACTGGAGCATCCCAATAAGTACGCTCCATTGAGTGACATTGGTGAAACCAGTCAGGGACCAGCACTGCTGGAGATGAGGGACTCTCCTAGCTGCCAGGGGAAGAACTCCTCCAGTGAGAGTGGGGGGGCAGCAAAGGGAAAGGAAAGACAGATTCTGGTGGTAGGGGACTCAATTCTTAGAAGGACAGAGAGGGCAATCTGTAACCAAGACCTGAAGCGCCGAACAGTATGTTGTCTACCGGGCGCTCGGGTTCGGCACATCACGGATCTTGTGGACAGATTACTGGGAGGGGCTGGGGAAGACCCGGCTGTCATGGTGCACGTTGGCACCAATGACAAAGTCAGAGGCAGATGGAGTGTCCTAAAGAACGATTTTAGGGACTTAGGAGCTAAATTCAGGAAAAGGACCTCCAAGGTAGTGTTCTCAGGAATACTACCGGTACATCGAGCCACACCAGAAAGGCAGAGGGAGATTAGGGAAGTAAACAAGTGGCTGAAGAGCTGGTGTAGTAAGGAGGGGTTTGGGTTCCTGGAGGACTGGGCCGACTTCTCAGTCGGTAACCGGTACTATAGAAGGGACAGACTGCACCTAAATGAGGAGGGTGCAGATCTGCTGGGAATGAAGATGGCCAAAAAGTTAGAGGGGTTTTTAAACTAGGAGATGGGGGGGAGGGTCCAGAGACAGTGATAGCCAGCGCGGAAGATATTCCAGAGGGTAGTTTGGGGGCATTAGTGGTAGGTTAACCGAAGCACAAAAACACAAGGTGAGTATAGTAGCAAGTCCAAGTCTTGAAACACCCGATACGAGGACAATATGAGACCAGTCTAAACTATGTGGCATGTTCACCAATGCCAGGAGCATGGCGGACAAGATGGGTGAACTAGAGATACTGTTGTACAAGGAGGATTTTGATTTTGTGGGAATTTCAGAGACCTGGTTCAACAGCTCTCATGATTGGCTGGCAAACATTCAAGGGTATACCCTATACCGCAAGGATAGAGAAGGTAAAAAAGGGGGAGGGGTATGCCTATATATCAAGAATAATGTACAAGTGAGTGTGAGAGATGACATCACTGAGGGGGCTAGGGAGGAGGTGGAATCTTTATGGGTAGAGCTCCAAAGGGATGAAGCTAAGGGGAAAATAATACTGGGAGTATGCTATAGGCCCCCAAACCTGAGGGAGGAAGTGGAGACGGATCTCCTATCACAAATTTGATTAGCAGCAAGGATGGGAAGTGTTATCATAATGGGGGATTTTAATTATCCAGACATAGACTGGGCGGAGGGAACCGCGCATTCATCTAAGGCTCGCCAGTTCCTTAGTGTTTTGCAGGACAATTTTATGGGTCAGATGGTAGACGCACCAACTAGAAATAAAACATTACTAGATCTACTGATTACCAACAATACAGACCTGATAACAGATGTGGTAATACGGGGCAATTTAGGGAACAGCGATCACAGGTCAATTAGTTTCAGTATAAATCACACAAATAGGAAACATGAAGGGAACACAAAGACACTGAATTTCAAAAGAGCCAACTTCCCTAAACTACAAACCTTGCTAAAAGGCATAAATTGGGATAAAATATTAGGAACAAAGAATACGGAGGAGAGATGGGTTTGCTTAAGAGCATATTAAATAAGGGCATTAGCCAATGTATCGCATTGGGTAATAAATTTAAAAGAGCGAACAAACATCCTGGATGGCTTAACTCCAATGTAAAAATGCATATAAAAGCAAAGGAGAAGGCCTTCAAAAAATACAAGGTTGAGGGATCATCCTCAGCATTCAGAATTTATAAAGAATGCAATAAGAAATGTAAGGGTGCAATTAGGATGGCTAAGATAGAACATGAAAGACACATAGCGGAGGAGAGCAAAAAAAATCCCAAGAAATTCTTTAAGTATGTAAACAGTAAAAAAGGGAGGACAGACCATATTGGCCCCATAAAGAATGAGGAAGGACATCTGGTTACAAAGGATGGGGAGATGGCAAAGGTATTGAATTTATTCTTCTCCTCAGTCTTCACAAGTGAATCGGGGGGGCTTCAGTAACCAAAACTGCAGTGTTTATCCTCATGACACATCACAGGAAGCACCTCCATGGTTAACAGAGGACGGAATTAAAATTAGACTTGAGAAACTTAACATTAATAAATCACCGGGACCAGATGGCTTGCATCCGAGGGTACTTAGGGAACTCAGTCAGGTGATTGCCAGACCGTTGTTCCTAATATTTACAGACAGTCTATTGACTGGAATGGTACCAGCTGATTGGAGAAAAGCCAATGTAGCACCAATATTTAAAAAGGGCCCAAAATACATCCCTGGGAATTACAGACCAGTTAGCCTAACATCAATAGTATGTAAACTCTTGGAGGGGATGATAAGGGACTATATACAAGATTTTAGTAATAAGAATGATTTCATTAGCAGTAATCAGCATGGATTCATGAAGAATCGTTCTTGCCAAACCAATCTATTAACCTTCTATGAGGAGGTGAGTTACCATCTAGATAAAGGAAGGCCCGTAGATGTGGTGTATCTGGATTTTGCAAAAGCATTTGACACAGTTCCCCATAAACGTTTACTGTACAAAATAAGGTGCGTTGGCATGGACCATAGGGTGAGTACATGGATTGAAAACTGGCTACAAGGGCGTGTTCAGAGGGTGGTGATAAATGGGGAGTACTCAGAATGGTCAGGGGTGGGTAGTGGGGTTCCCCAGGGTTCTGTGCTGGGACCAATCCTATTTAATTTGTTCATAAACGACCTGGAGGATGGGATAAAGAGTTCAATCTCTGTATTTGCAGACAATACTAAGCTAAGCAGGGCAATAACTTCTCTGCAGGATGTGGAAATCTTGCAAAAAGACCTGAACAAATTAATGGGGTGGGCGACTACATGGCAAATGAGGTTCAATGTAGAAAAATGTAAAATAATGCATTTGGGTGGCAAAAATCTGAATGCAATCTATAGACTGGGGGGGGAACCTCTGGGGGAATCTAGGATGGAAAAGGACCTGGGGGTCCTAGTGGATGATAGGCTCAGCAATGGCATGCAATGCCAAGCTGCTGCTAATAAAGCAAACAGAATATTGGCATTAAAAGGGGGATCAACTGCAGAGATAAAACGATAATTCTCCCGCTCTACAAGACTCTGGTCCGGCCGCACCTGGAGTATGCTGTTCAGTTCTGGGCACCAGTCCTCAGGAGGGACGTACTGGAAATGGAGCGAGTACAAAGAAGGGCAACAAAGCTAATAAAGGGTCTGGAGGATCTTAGTTATGAGGAAAGGTTGCAAGCACTGAACTTATTCTCTCTGGAGAAGAGACGCTTGAGAGGGGATATGATTTCAATTTACAAATACTGTACTGGTGACCCCACAATAGGGATAAAACTTTTTCACAGAAGAGAGTTTAATAAGACTCGTGGCCACTCATTACAATTAGAAGAAAAGAGGTTTAACCTTAAACTACGTAGAGGGTTCTTTACTGTAAGAGCGGTAAGGATGTGGAATTCCCTTCCACAGGCGGTGGTCTCAGCGGGGAGCATTGATAGCTTCAAGAAACTATTAGATAATCACCTGAATGACCACAACATACAGGGATATGTAATGTAATACTGACACATAATCACACACATAGGTTGGACTTGATGGACTTGTGTCTTTTTTCAACCTCACCTACTATGTAACTATGTAACTATGTGCTTTGCTCCCTGAAGAGCGGTCAGCATTTGGATCTCTCTTCAAAAAGCATTTGACAGGTGGTGAGACGGCATATTGACTCCTCGCCGCCTGCTTTAACCCCCACACTAGTGCATGGTGGGGCCCTGTCAGGTAGGTTGTAAGGGGGCCCCGTGATTTCTAACAGCAGCCCTGGCACCCAAGGCAAGATAAGCCAAAGTGCAGCCCCTCCCCCCCCCTTTTTATTTATTTACAGCTTGTATATTTCCCTACAGACACCCTTCCCTGCCACCTGGACCCATCATATAGCCCGGGCATCAGTACATTTACCCGTGTTTTGCATTTGCTTGTATCTGTAGAAGGGTCAGAGGCCGGGCTTGTAGCTGGGCTGACCATGCACGGCTGTACCAGCCGAAATCAAGGGTGGCCTTGTCGGCACCACCTATCTAGACAAACCTCAATATTGATTGGACCCTGGGGCAAACATTTTCTTGGGCCCTCCCAAATCCACTTATCAGCTCTTTGCGGGCACAAGGGGGGGGGGGGCAGCTGCTTTGGGCCCCACAACAATGACTGGGCCCGGGGCAGCTGCCCCTTTTGCCCCTGTATTAAAGACGGCCCTGGGCGCCGGGTGGAAAAGTTATCAGCTTAACAGTGACTCTATGGGCCGGCTCACACCACATGCAGTCCAGTGCGTGTTTTTTTCTGCATTAGAAACGCATGGAAAGTAGGTTATGTGGTTTCCAATAATTCACACCAGGGCGGTCGGTTCCAGAAAAAAAAAAAAAAAAAGTACAGTAGAACATGCCGCATTTTTCCTGCACTGAACTGTAATGGGTAAAACGCATAAAAAACGCACCGGAATGCACCTAAATGCCCCAAAAACGCACCAGAGGGCCCATTTGCACCAGAAACTGCACATAACTTTTTGTCTGCATGTTTACATGCATTTGAAACGCATTTGAAGTGCGCTTGACATGCGATTGAGGCGCGCTTGACATGCGATTTGCATGTGTTTTGAGCTGCGTTTAAAGTGCATTTTTGGGGCTTGGCTTTCCTGGCTTAAAGGGGTGCGGTGCATTTGTAGCGCATTACCTGCACTTGCGGTGCAGAACAATGCAACATGCACTACTTTTTTTTTTTTCTGCACTGCAATGATGTGAACTACGCCCCCCCGTAGGATTACCTGGATTTCGGGCTGTCTATACAGTTGGAGTGCAGATCAAAATGCATCCAACTGCGTTTGGTGAGAAAGGGCCCTTAAGTTGAAGAAAAAAAGAGGGGGGGTGGGGGGGGGGAATGCACTGAAAAGCATCAAAAAAGCATCCAAAAAGCGTAAAAAATGCGCAAGCAAAAAACACATCCGGAACACACCCGGACTAAGGGCCAGTTCACACCACATGCGCTCCAGTGTTTTTTTCTTCTGCATCAAAAAGACATGGAAAGTAGGTTATGTGATATCCAATGGCCTAGTTCACACCGGTGCGGTCAGTTCCAGGACTTTCCAGGTGAAAAATAGAACATGCTGCATTTTTCCTGAACTGGACTGTACTTGAACGCAGTAAAATGCATAAAAAATGCACTGAAATGCATTGGAACGCATCAAAAACGCACGGGACCCTAGCACAGTCAAACAAAAAAAAACAGGAAAAGAAGAAGAAAGCATCTGAAATGCATCAAAAAAGCGCCGGAATGCGCCAATACGCTATAAAATGAAAAATAAAATGAAAAAACGCGACCGGAACGAATCTGGAGTGCGTTTTTGGGGTGTGAACTGGCCCTTAGTTTCAATGGTGTGAACTGGCCCTAAGGTGCAATCACACTTGTACCCTGCCTGCGATCAGCAGCGCGAGACAAAGCGGGGTTTCCTTGACAAGCTGCAAGCACCATTGAAAGCAATGGGGGAGGGGAGGGGCTGTCTACTCGTAGCTGGGATTCTCGCACCTGATCGCAGACGGGGTGCATTCGCAAGCGTAAATTCACCCTAACCCATACCGTCATTAATAAATTAAAGTTAGGTTTGTAAGTGTATCTAAAGCCAAACACTAAGCCTACATATAACCCAAAGCTCCTAACTGTCCTGGATCTGGAGAGACTGTCCCGGATTTGGAGGGACTGTCCCGGATGTGGAGGGACTGTCCCGGATTTGGATGGACTGTCCCGGATTTGGAGGGACTGTCCCGGATTTGGATGGACTGTCCCGGATTTGGAGGGACTGTCCCGGATGTGGAGGGACTGTCCCGGATTTGGATGGACTGTCCCGGATTTGGAGGGACTGTCCCGGATTTGGAGGGACTGTTCGGATTTGGAGGGACTGTCCCGGATTTGGAGGGACTGTCCCGGATTTGGAACACAGTCCTTCTGTCCCTCATTCCTCCTCATTTTGCTCTGATCTGTATAGTTGTATATAAAATGCACTTTTTATTTTTCAAACAGTGTTTCCCAGCGCTAAACCTTTCATCCGATTTCTAAATTGCTGAATTTGTAAATTTCCAAAGCCAAAATAAAGACATAGAAGTGGTAAAAAAAAAGCACTTGTGGGTTTTACTAATCATTTTTGTGTGTGTGATTCTCCTTTAACCACTTCAATGCCGGGCACTTACACCCCTCTTCCTGCCCAGGCCATTGTTCAGCTTTCAGCGCTGGCGCACTTTGAATGACAATTGCGCGGTCGTACAACGCTGTACACAGATTTTTGAGACAAGTAGAGCTTTCTATTGGTGGTATTTCATCACCACTGGAGGTTCTTATTTTTTGCTAAACAAATGAAAACAGACCGAAAATTTAGAAAAACAAAAAATATATAAAGTTTTTCTTCTTTTTGTTACAAAATTTTGTAAATAAGTAACTTTTCTCCTTCACTGATGAGGAGGCACCGATATGCAGCACTGATAGGCGGCACTGGTGGGTACTGATGAGGAGGCACCGATATGCAGCACTGATAGGTGGCACTGGTGGGTACTGATGAGGAGGCACCGATATGCAGCACTGATAGGCGGCACTGGTGGGTACTGATGAGGAGGCACCGATATGCAGCACTGATAGGTGGCACTGATGGGCAATGACAGGCAGCACTGAAGAGGATGAACTGACAGGCAGCACTGATTGGCATCCCTGGTGGGCACTAACAGGCATCGCTGATGGGGCTGCACTGATAATCAGCGGAGACCCCCCTCCCCCGTCAGTATAGCTGCTTACCCGCTCTCCTCTACTCGCGCACTTCCTATATACACTGTGATTGGACACAGCTGATTATGTAATAAAGAGCCTGCATCATGGTTGTCATGCCAGGGTCCGGGACGACACACCGCACCACCGATCGCCGCGCTGCACGTCCTCCGGGGGGCGCACATGAAGGACATCCTATGTCGTCCGGTCAGGACAATGGAGCCCCTGCCCTGCCATCATTTTGCTATAGGCAGGGCAGGAAGGTGTTAAGGGGGCGTGGCAGGGGGTGTGTCCTATGCCTACATACTTTTTGCTAATAGGTATCCCTCATTCCTGTCCCAAAAAGTTGGGAGGTGTGTATAACCTCTAACACAAGCTGGACTCTAGGCATATAAAATGCATACATAGGCGTGCGCGGGGGGTGTGCCGGGTGTGCCTGGGCACATCCAAATCACTACGTGCAGCGCCGATTCTCCCTACTGCCGGGCTTCCCCCGTGTTGCCCCCCCGCCCCCTCTCACCCCACAGTGCTGCTGGCTCCTCTTGTCTCCCTCCAGCTGCTGGGGTGGGGGGGGGGGGTGTTTCAGGATGGAGAGTGGGGGAAGGGGCTAGCAAATATGTCATTTACCAGCGACTTCCTTTTCTAAATGAACATAGTGAACACACTCACTCACTGTGTTCATTCATAACCGAAGCATAGTAAACTGTGTTTTCTATGCTTCAGTTTGTGAATAATCAGGAAACCGCTCAGCACAGAGCACTTCCTAATTAATTTCTTGTGCAGTGCAGCTGAGGCTTCAGAGAAAAGGCGCGTGTGTTTGAGCTTTGGGTTGAGCACACCTATAAATGCATAAATGAGTGAAGTTCTTTATTAATGAAGACACCATTACCTGTAATTTTTACTAATTGCAAACAGTGAGTACCTGAATGTCACTTGCTATCAGCCTATTGCAATCCCTATACAGTAGAGCTCAGACTGGGAAAGAAAGAAGCATCACGAGAAGCCAATGAGTCCCTGTACTGGCAAGAAGCATGCTGATTGGAGGATAAAGAAGTGCAGCAGATAAGCCAATCCTTTGGCATTTCTCCTTCACCATCCAATCACAGGCTGTGGGTGTATCCCTGACTGCCTGGGCTAGGTGGGTTGAGTAATGACGACTGGAAGACTGAGGACATCTAGTGGTGGAAATAAAGTACTGTTGTAGCATTGCAGCAAAAACAGCTTTTGAATTCTTTGGGGGGTTTTATTTTTTGTTTTTGGAGTTGGGCTGGATTTTAAATGTAACTTTCCTGACAGGCTCCATGGCAGCAAACGTGGGGGTTGACCCCGCCTCCATAACTACCCAATAGGACCCCTCCCTATAAATTTCAGCTCCGAGCTCCTAGCCGCGTTCCTTGTCCTGGTCTTCCTCCTCCGTAGGACCATGTTTTGGTTCTCCTACCTGAACACGATTTTCCTACGATCGTATCAGCCGAGCGATGTGATGTCACGTCCCTCCGATAAGCTTTGACTGTTAAGCAGGGTATGGAGTGCATAGTTGCCAACAGTCCCGAATTTCCCGGGACAATCCCGATTTTGGGACCCTCGTCCCGATCGGAGGCTGTCCCGAATCGGGATTTGCCCAGGGAAAATTGGGAATGTTTGCAATTTCCATTTTTTGGGAAGCGGGCTTCAGTAAAATGGCGCCCGGTCCCACCGCAGCTTGATCGCTCCCCCTTGTGTTCAGTGGAGAGGGGAAGGGGGCTCGATCCGTGCAGCCAATGAATCGGCTTCTCCTCTCGCACGGATCGGCCCCTCCCCTCTCCACTGAACACACGGCGCCGGACGCTACGCCGGCGGCCGCTCTATCTATGTGCTCACTGACACTGCTGGGGCCTGGGGGGCGTTATGGGAGGGGAGGGTCTGCTGAGGGCGTCTGCACTGATGCAGGGGGTTCTGCTGAGGGGGTCTGCACTGATGGATGCACTGATGTATATATCCCCTATGTACTCTATACATCACCTCCTATAGATAATCAGTCCCTACCCTGGAACCTACCCATACTGTATATTATATCCCTTATTATATAGTGTATATACCCCCTATGTACTCTATACATCACCTCCTATAGATTATCAGTCCCTGCCCTCAAACTTTCTGTAATGGGTATAATGTATAAATCACCTATTATATTGTGCTTTTTATTCTTCACCTCCTATAGATCCTCATTATTTCTTGTTCTGGAGCTCTTCCCTCAAACCTCCCATAGTTGGCCTCTTATTATATTGTGTGTATACGTCACCTATGTATTCTATACACCAGCCCTTATACATCTGCATTATTTGCTCTCACCAGGTTCCGTCTTTAGGCCGTATAGAGATTTTATATACTATACTGTATATTCTATACATCCCCTCCTATAGAGAGCGCCATGGTCTTCCCCAGCCCGGGGCCTCCTCTATTCCTTATTTATTGTGGCTCATTGCTGTATACATCTCGCCTTGTACTGTATATGGCCTTACACTTTTTTTTTTATTCCTCTATAGATCGTATCTGATATCAGTGTATATGGCCTTACACCTTATGTTATATTCCTCTATAGATCGTATCTGATATCAGTGTATATGGCCTTACACCTTATCTTATATTCCTCTATATAAGAGCCTGGGTTTTCGTCATCTCGTTCCCAGGCGTGAGTAATTTCTATTCCCCGATGCCCCGGACATGCAGTTCCGGGTAGCTGGTCGCCGACCACACGGTTGGCTAGTTCTTGGAAGGCATCAATAGATGCCCCCGCCCAGAACTCTGCCCCAGGGGCGCGCTCTGCGATCGCTCTGTCCTTCGCACAAAGCTGAACAAAGATCAATATAAAGGGCCACTCACAGCCTCCCTTTATTATGTGATCAGTTGTGTCCAATCACAGCTTCCCTTTATTTTGTGATCAGTTGTGTCCAATCACAGCTTCCCTTTATTATGTGATCAGTTGTGTCCAATCACAGCTTCCCTTTATTATGTGATCAGTTGTGTCCAATCACAGCTGATCGCATTGTAAACAGACTTGTAGGTTATTGGTGGTCCATCCTTCACACGCTGTCAGAGTGGGGGGAGAGCCGTTGTCTTGCCAAGAAAGTTCCCCCGGCGGATAAGGACCCCCCTGTACTGCGCAGGCGCAGTACTAACGACTAGGAGACGCTGAAAATAGCCGAAGCTGAAAACCTTCAGTCAACTGTACACGGCACCTGCGCCCTGAGTCCAGCTTCAAACCCCGCCATCCAAGTGGACCTAGAGGGAGAATAAAAAAGTGGCCAGCGAAGCGTGGCAAGCCCGCGAGGGGCCCTCTTACAGGCGCCGTGTACAGCTGATTTACAACTATTCGGCTTTGGCTATTTCCGCCAGCTCAGGGGGGTCCTTATCCGCCGAGGGGAACTTTCTCGGCAGAACACCGGTAACCGGCAATTCTGACACACATTTACACTGGCTCGTCGGTGGCGAAGAAAAATGACTTATTTGCAAATATTTTTAATAGAATTTAAAAGAATGTTTGTTTGTTTTTTGTTTTTTTATATTTCAGTCTTTTTCTGTTTGTATAAAATGAAAGCTCAATCTCAAAAAAACGATAATAATGTGATGTGTACAGTGTTGTATGACCGCACAATTGTCATTCAAAGTGTGACCGCGCTGAAAGCTGAAAATTGTCCTGTATGGAAAGAGGTGAAAGTGTCCGGTATTAAAGGGGTTAACATCGATTAAAAAAAAAAAAAAACAGCTTTAGCTCTGCTTCTTACCTGCAGCAGAGATAACTTCTTACTTTTTTTTCCCCCCTAAACATATCATCACCTCCTTGTATTCTCTGTCTGTAAACCTGTGCGCTGCTTCTGTGAAGATACAGATCAGGGCTACATAAGAGAAGGAGATTTGTCATTGGAAATAAAGCTTTGTTAGTTAAAAAAAACACTGGCTCCTAGATACAAGGAAAATTTGTCAAGCCCTGCTGTAGTCATACTTCTAGTATATCTCTCACCCCCCTTCTACATGTATGGATCATTCCTGATATCATAAATATCACCCCCCTTCTACATGTATGGATCATCCCTGATATAAATATCACACCCCTTCTACATGTATGGATCATCCCGGATATCATACATATCACCCCACTTCTACATGTATGGATCATCCCTGATATCATAAATATTACCCCCCTTCTACATGTATGGATCATTCCTGATATCATAAATATCACCCCCCCCTTCTACATGTATGGATCATCCCTGATATCATAAATATCACCCCCCTTCTACATGTATGGATCATCCCTGATATAAATATCACACCCCTTCTACATGTATGGATCATCCCGGATATCATACATATCACCCCACTTCTACATGTATGGATCATCCCTGATATCATAAATATTACCCCCCTTCTACATGTATGGATCATTCCTGATATCATAAATATCACCCCCCCCCTTCTACATGTATGGATCATCCCTGATATCATAAATATCACCCCCCTTCTACATGTATGGATCATTCCTGATATCATAAATATCACCCCCCTTCTACATGTATGGATCATCCCTGATATAAATATCACCCCCCCTTCTACATGTATGGATCATTCCTGATATCATAAATATCACCCCCCCTTCTACCCTGTTTTTGGTGCCATTATTGGCACATTTTTTCTTTCGGCCGAATGTAAAAAAAACCACAATTTTCGACCAATGTGTTTCAGCGGCCAAAAATTGGGTCCGCCTCTAAAATGTCACTGTCATACCCTCTGCACTCCTCTCCTGTACATACAGTATCTGACAAAAGTAAGTACACCCCTCAGTGACATTTTTGTAAATCTTTTCTTCTATCTTTTCATGTGACAACACTGAAGAAATGACACTTGTCTACAATGTAAAGTAGTGAGTGTACAGCTTGTATAACAGTGTAAATTTACTGTCCCCTCAAAATAACTCAACACACAGCCATTAATGTCTAAACCGCTGGCAACAAAAGTCAGTACACCCCTAAGTGAAAATCTCCAAATTGGGCCCAATTAGCCATTTTCCCTCCCCCGGTGTCATGTGACTCGTTAGTGTTACAAGGTCTCAGGTGTGAATGGGGAGCAGGTGTGTTAAATTAGGTGCCCCCTCAATATAACCCAACACACAGCCATTAGGGTAAAGGTGATGGACTGGCCAAGCATGTCTCCAGACCTAAACCCTATTGATCATCTGTGGGACATCCTCAAACGGAAGGTGGAGGAGCGCAAGGTCTCTAACATCCACCAGCTCTGTGATGTCATCATGGAGGAGGGGAAGAGGACTCCAGTGACAACCTGTGAAGCTCTGGTGACCTCCATGCCCAGGAGGGTTAAGGCAGTGTTGGAAAATAATGGTGGCCACACAAAATATTGACACTTTGGGCCCAATTTTCACTTAGGGATGTACTGACATTTGTTGTCAGCGGTTTAGACATTAATGGCTGTGTGTTGAGTTATTTTGAGGGGACAGCAAATTTACACTGTTATACAAGCTGTACACTCACTACTTTACATTGTAGACAAGTGTCATTTCTTCAGTGTTGTCACATGAAAAGATAGAAGAAAAGATTTACACACTTGTGACTGAGGGGTGTACTTACTTTTGTCAGATACTGTATATATACTGTACACTCACCGGCCACTTTATTATTTCCCCCTTGCTAGTAGTGGGTCGGACCCCCTTTATTAGATCCCCCATAGATGTCCGGGGTACGGTACCCCACACATCACGGGGTGCTTCATAAATCTTCCTATAAATCCTGTGCTGGACCGACACCAATTATTCCCATCACCATGATGATGATAAACGATTATTGATTGAATGGATTCTATGATGAAATATTGGAAATCAAACTATTTTGTTTTTTTACTTCTAAATACCCCCCCCATGATCATTATACCCCCCCCCCCCCCCAGTGATTATACAGACAGGTGTAGCTTTCTTATGGGGGGTGTAATAAAGTGACATTTATTATATGGAGGGGTGATTGATAGTTCTATTGACAATCAGAGGTGTGTATGGTGAGGAATGGTCGGGTAATAATGGATATATACTATATACCAGAAATAGGTGACCCCCTCCCCTCCCAATCACTGATATATGATGGTAATTGTACCATCCCCCCCAGCAATATAAATCATAGAAATAATGGGGTACGGGGCGCTATAATATCCAATCCAAAATTGATCAATAAATTAAACAACTCATCGTTCATAACATATTTACCCCCCCACTGATATATATATACCGTATTTATCGGCATATAACACGCACTTTTTTCCCCTGAAAATCAGGGGAAAATCGTGGGTGCGTGTTATAGGCCAATCCCCCCCCAATTGTGTGTGATCGGAGCGATCGCGGCAATTGCCGCGATCGCCGCCGACATACACAGCCGTGTGGAAATTCAAATACGGCGCCGAGACTGCAGGGACTCGGCAGAGCAGAGCTACACATAGCCGAGAGTTCTCTGGTTTTCTCGGCGCCGCTTACAGTCCCGCCCATAGGGCGGAACTGGGCGGGACTTTAAGCGGCGCCGAGGAAACCCGAGGACTCTCGGCTATGTGTATCAGCGCTCCACCGAGTCCCTGCAGTCTCGGCGCCATATTTAAATTTACACAGGGCTGTGTATGACGGCAGGGATCATGGCGATCCCACAAAGCTGCACGGGGGGGCAAGGCTGCACGGGGGGGGCAAGGCTGCACTGGGGCAAGGCTGCATGGGGGCAAAGCTGCACTGGAGAAAAGCTGCACTGACATGGCTGCACTGACATTGCTGCACTGACAAGGCTGCACTGACATGGCTGCACTGACAAGGCTGCACTGGGGCAAGGCTGCACTGACAAGGCTGCAATGGACACTGGGGCAAGGCTGCACTGACAGTCAAGGCTGCAGATGGACACCGATAACGCTGCATTGATGGGCATTTTAATGTAAGTTTTTCTTCCTTAAACTTTACTCCTAAAAGTTTTTTTCCTTAAAATTCCCTCCTTAACTTGGGTGCGTGTTATACGCCGGCGCGTGTTATACGCCGATAAATACGGTATATATATATATCATTAATATTGGGGTGATTTATATATATATAGATCACTATAATAATAATAATAATAATAATAATAATAATATATATATATATATAATATATATATATATATATATATATATATCACCCCAATCATTTACATTATATATATATATATAGATCACTCCAATAATAATAGTAATAATAATACAAATGATTGGGGTGATATATATATATATATATATATATATATATATATATATATATTATTATTATTATTATTATTGGAGTGATCTATATATACATCAGGAGTCCACTGCTGCCTGATGTCATCACTGGACTCCTCCCCCTCCTGCCTTATATGGACTTGTTTACTCCTTATATGCAAATGAGGCAGCTGGCTGGGGCTGCGTCGCCATGACAATAACTGACATGACTGCACTGGACCTCCTATGGGAAGGATTGTGTATGTGACGTTTCTATGGTAATATCTCCATCCCATAATAATATCATCCATTCCTTCCTGTCTAAAGACTTCATTCACAAGGCCGGTAGAGCCGGATATTGTGATCCCCCAATAAATTATTGGGGTGATATATATATATATATTATTATTGGAGTGATCTATATATATATATATATTATTGGGGTGATATTGATAAGATATTAGTTATGAATGTGCAATCATTGTGTTTTGGGGAGATAACTGATCAGTATGACTCCTCCCCCTTCCCTCCCCCATTAATAAAAAGCTTTTTTTGCTGCAGTGGACAAGGAATCCAAATAAAAAATAAAATAAAGAAATGTTCTCTTTGTGGGGTGCAGAGGTGACATTTGGGGGAAGTCTTTAGACAGGAAGGAATGGATGAAATTTTTATGGGATGGAAATATTACCATAGAAACGTCACATACACAATCAGACTGTGATAGAGATCGGAGGGAGAAGGAAGGAGTTTTGCTGATTATTTGATAATATAATAATGGGGATGATTTGGATAAAGAATGTTTATCAGATACGGAATCTTCTGAACACCAACAAAGAAGGAAATGTATTTGTTATACCGGGAGTCTGGATCTTCCAGCACCTGAAATTCACACCGAGCTTCGCTATTGGTTATTTATATATATATATATATATAAATATCACTAATGTGTGGGGGGGGGGAGGGGTGACATGTGTTGTGATATATATAATATACACACACATACATATATCACAATGCATGTCACCCCCCCCCCCACACACACATATATATATATATATATATAATATACACACACGCTAGGGCTGCAACTAACGATGATATTCATAATCGATTAGTTGGCTGATTATTGTTTAGATTAATCGATTAATGACCTTAAAAAGGAGTGATATATAATGTAGTTAATATGTAAAGTTTTATAAAAAAGGCCATTTATTCTGAAATCTCTCTATATAATGATAAATATAAAGATCCGATACAGGAGATCTCCGGGATACAAACGGAAGGAGACAACAGGAAGTGAGAGAAATCCTCCCAAAGTGACAACATCCCTGGGTGTCACCAGAACTAGTGTCCCCATTGGAGGATTTCCCCTCTAATTCCTGTTCTGGTGACAACCCAAAATTTGGAATATTTCTTTCACTTGGTAAATAGAGAGAATGAAGCTCCCTAAAGGGGGCGCAGACAGCAATAAAAACCTGACAGGGGTTCTAATCCCTCTCCACGCCATCTAACACCAACAATAAAAACATTTTCCTTTATTTATAATGTAACATATGGGGGAGAAATTTAAAAAAAATGATTTGGCAGTGAAAGTGGCAGTTAAAATGTGTGTGTGTGTAGGGGGAGGGAAGGGGAGAGGGGTTACTTGGTTTGACAGTTAAAGGGTTAAAACAAATGATCAATATAGTTTGGTGGTGAAAGGGTTAAAAACTGAAAGAATTTGGCAGTTGAAGAGAATGAATCTTCCTAAAGGGGGCGCAGACAGCAATAAAAACCTGACAGGGGCTCTAATCCCTCTCCACTCCATCCAACACTAACAATAAACAAGTTTTCCTTTAGTGATAATTTTACATTTGGGCAAGAAATGTAAAAAACACATTTTGGTTTTGTCGGTAAAAGGGTTAAAAATGGGGGGAGGGGAGGGAATAAAAAAAGAAAAGAAGTTGGTTTGGCGCTGAAAGGGTTAAAAAAAGTACAAAAATCTGTGTTTTAAAAAAAATGGTTCAGAGAAAGGGTTAAAAATGAAAAAAAAAATTATGATTTTGCAGTGCAAGGGTTAAAAACAAAAGGGGGAGGGGAATTGGTTTCATAAATGAAAGGGAAAACATTTGATTTGGCAGTGAAAGGGTTAAAAATGGAGACATAATTGGTGTGTAATAATGATAAAATAAAAGAAAAGATTTGATGGAGGATTTCTAAGGCTCCATTCACAATGTTATCATAAGAATAGAGATCTTTATTTCAGCCATGGGACTGTAAGGGTTAAATCTCATTCACAATAACATGTTCTTCCAGGAGCCGTATATCCCTATTAGATCCGTATACTGATCCTACAGGCTGAATTCACAAACCTCACAAATAGGGACGTGGCTCCTTTAAGAAAAATCGTCAGTTATTTTTCAAAAAAAAAAAAAAAAGGTCACCTGACTGCACTCTGCGATCTGATTGGTCCCTCTCCCATTGATGTCATCGGCTGAGTCTGTTTGAATCTGATTGGTCCCTCTGCCTATGATGTCATAGGCTAAGTCTCTATATAGCCAGAAGTAGGTCAGTGAGCTCTCAGAAGCTCAGAGATCACTGACCAGTGAAGACGCTTCTTATCTCTCCTGAGATATTTCTTGCGATTTTATTGGATTTGATTTAGTTCGATTCAATTTCATTGCGATTTCTATTGTCATACATTTAAAGCGAGTTTCTTTATTCCTAATAATGAACCGATTTAAATGTAATCGGCTTTTTTCTCTGAAAAACACCAAAGAGAAAGCCAGCAAAGGAGGGGCAATGGTAGGAGGTATCAGTGACCAGCCTGCAGATACCCCAACCAAAAAGCCCCCCAAAATGAAGAGGATTGTGCGCGGCTGTTTCAGAGCCGTTGTTCGATGTTTCGGTTCCGGCTGTAAATTCAATGGACATCACCGATATACAGACACCGAAATTGGTAAGTGTTATGGATAGTGATAGATACAAAAAGTACTCTGGATAAGTCACCTACACTCATCGATCAAATTATTGATTATTTGTTTTCATAGAATTATAGAACAGAAGGAGATATTAAAGTGATTGATAAGCCACAATCTGATCTTTATATCATCTCCTCTGTCAGATAAAACTCGGTGGGAATTTCAGGTGCTGGAAGATCCAGACTCCCAGTATAACAAATACATTTCCTTCTTTGTTGGTGTTCAGAAGATTCCGTATCTGATAAACATTCTTTATCCAAATCATCCCCATTATTATATTATCAAATAATCAGCAAAACTCCTTCCTTCTCCCTCCGATCTCTATCACAGTCTGATTGTGTATGTGACGTTTCTATGGTAATATTTCCATCCTATCAATGTCACCCCAATAATATATATATATATATATATATATATATATATATCACTCCAATAATCATAATAATATATATATATATATCTATCTATATATATATATATATATATATATATATATATATATATATATATCTATATATATATCTATATCTATATCACCCCAATAATTTATTGGGGGATCACAATATCCGACTCTTCCAGCCTTGTCAATGAAGTCTTTAGACAGGAAGGAATGGATGATATTATTATGGGATGGAGATATTACCATAGAAACGTCACATACACAATCCTTCCCATAGGAGGTCCAGTGCAGTCATGTCAGTTATTGTCATGGCGACGCAGCCCCAGCCAGCTGCCTCATTTGCATAAAAGGAGTAAACAAGTCCATATAAGGCAGTAGGGGGAGGAGTCCAGTGATGACATCAGGCAGCAGCGGACTCCTGATGTGTATATAGATCACTCCAATAATAATTATATATATCACCCCAATCATTTATATATCACTCCAATAATAATATATATATATATATCTCACCCCAATCATTTATATATATATGATTGGGGTGAGATATACATATATATTATTATATATTATTATTGGAGTGAGATATTGGAGTGATTGATTTATATATATATATATATATGATTGGGGTGAGATATACATATATAAATGATTGGGGTGAGATATATAAAATATAAATTATTGGGGTGATATATAAAATTATTATTGCAGTGATCTATATACACATCAGGAGTCCACTGCTGCCTGATGTCATCACTGGACTCCTCCCCTTACTGCCTTATATGGACTTGTTTACTCCTTATATGCAAATGAGGCAGCTGGCTGGGGCTGCGTCGCCATGACAATAACTGACATGACTGCACTGGATCTCCTATGGGAAGGATTGTGTATGTGACGTTTCTATGGTAATATCTCCATCCCATAATAATACCATCCATTCCTTCCTGTCTAAAGACTTCATTCACAAGGTCGGTAGAGCCGGATATTGTTATCCCCCAATAAATTATTGGGGTGATATATATATATATATATATATTATTAATATTGGGGTGATATATATATATATATATATATATATATATATATATATATATATATAGATCACCCCAATAATAATATATATATATATATATATCACCCCAATAATTTATTGGGGGATCACAATATCCGGCTCTACCGGCCTTGTGAATGTAGTCTATTATTATTATTGGGGTGATCTATATATATATAAATATATATATATATATATATATATATATATATATATATATATATAGATCACCCCAATAATAATAATATATATCACCCCAATAATTTATTGGGGGATCACAATATCCGGCTCTACCGGCCTTGTGAATGAAGTCTTTAGACAGGAAAGAATGGATGGTATTATTATGGGATGGAGATATTACCATAGAAACGTCACATACACAATCCTTCCCATAGGAGGTCCAGTGCAGTCATGTCAGTTATTGTCATGGCGACGCAGCCCCAGCCAGCTGCCTCATTTGCATATAAGGAGTAAACAAGTCCATATAAGGCAGTAGGGGGAGGAGTCCAGTGATGACATCAGGCAGCAGCGGACTCCTGATGTGTATATAGATCACTCCAATTATAATTTTATATCTCACACCAATCATTTATATATTATATATGTATTTATATATATATGTATATATATCACTCCAATAATATAATCAGCACATTGATTATCAGTGCAGTCCCCATGAGAGGTGCCCAACAACTGCCAGCAGTGCCCCCTCAAAGTCTCTCAGTGCCCACCACAGTGCCAATCAGTGCCCATCACAGTCCCCACCACAGTGCCAGTGCCCATCAGAGCTGCCTATAAGTGCCCATTTAGTGCTGCCTATAAGTGTCCATCAGTGCTGCATAGCAGTGCAAACTCATCAGTGCACACCAGTGAAGGAGAAAACAACATTTTAAGACAAAATAAGAAAAAAGTTTTTTTTGTTCAAAAATTGGGTCTTTTTTAGACCCCGAGGTGATGAAATACCATCAAAAGAAAGCTCTATTTGTGGGAAGAAAATGATAAAAATGTAGTTTGGGTACAGTGTTGTATGACCGCGTAATTGTCATTCAAAGTGGGACAGCGCTGAAAGCTGAAAATTGTCCTGGGCAGGGGGGGGGGAGTGCCGGTATTGAAGTGGTGAATCTTCAACTGCCATAATGCTGCACATGTGATCCGTTATGACACCAGCCATTGGATGGTTTGACAGTTTGGTTGAGAGCACAACCAATGTGACAGTTAGCATTCCCAAAATGCCAGAAATAGAAATGTTTTTTGAAACTGTTAAAATCGATGGGATTCCTTCCTCTTTAATACAAGTAGACAGCATTTTATTTATAAATAACGCACAGGCACGAGGATGCACTGATGAGTTAGCACTGATATGCAGCACTGATGGACACTTATAGGCGGCACTGATTGGCACTGTGGTGGGGACTGTGATGGGCACTGATTGGCACTGTGGTGGGCACTGATTGGCACTGTGGTGGGCACTGAGAGACTTTGAGGGGGCACTGCTGGCAGTTGTTGGGCACCTCTCATGGGGGCTGCACTGATAATCAATGTGCTGATTATCAGCACAGACCCCCCTCTGACAGAGAGAGCTGCCGATTGGCTCTCCCTGTCAGCGTGAACCGAGGAATGCCGTTTCCTGGCACTTCCAGGTTCACGCGATGATCACGTGGTAAGAAGCCTCTGTCAGGACTCCGGTGTCAGGACTCTGCAGCCCTGATACATGGGAGTCAGCGCAGAGGGGGGAGGGTAGAAACTGGTAGGATCAGCCAACTATTTCATACTCAGCACAAGCACTGTGCTCTATAACAGGCTTTAAAGGAACAGGATCTTCTTTAATGGTGCAAAAAAACACACAAAAATATATTTTTTTATAAAAACATCGTTATTGGAGTCCAAAGTTTTAAAAGAAACGGGGGGACAATGAACGTTGTCCACATTTCATAAAGACAATTCAGTGCACATGTACAATATACACATAAAATAGTTACTGTAACCAGCGTGATGCTTGTTGCTTGACATGTTTCACTTTTCAGCTTCTTCAGGAGATTATAATGCAATATGTAGCTACAAAAAGACAAATACAATCAAAATAAAAAATAAACAACAATAATTCCAAAAATTTGCATAAAGAATTTTTAGTAATTATGCATGACCGTAAATTAACATTTCTGTTATCAAAGTAAATGTGTAAAAGAATTTTTAGTAATTATGCATGACCGTAAATTAACATTTCTGTTATCAAAGTAAATGTGTATCAAAAAGATATAACAACATAAATATGTTCAATGAATATTAGGGGTGCAACAGATCGTCATTGATCCGTGATCCGTACGGATCAACCTCCACGGATCGGGACACCCGCGATCCGAAGAGCGGTCTGTGGCCTCGGCCATAGGAAAGGCCGCAGCTTTGGCCTAGCTCCGGAGCGGCGGCCATCTTGGTACACCCGGCAGCCGTTTACCACGTGATCGCTCCGTCAAATGACGGAGCGATCACTTGTAACAAACCGGCGTTATGTCATGACGCCGGTTCCTCTCCCCCCTCTGTGTACTGATCTGTACAGTGGAGGGGAGAATTCGGATGGCAGCAGTGCCAATACTCTGCAATGCCCTGACAATACTCTGCAATGCCCTGACAATACTCTGCAATGCCCTGACAATACTCTGCCATACCCTGACAATACTCTGCCATACCCTGACAATACTCTGCCATACCCTGACAATACTCTGCCATACCCTGCCAATACTCTGCCATACCCTGCCAATATACCCAGCAATACCCTGCAATACCCGGCAATACTCTGCCATACCCTGCTAATATATTACAGTGGGGGAGATTGTGGATATTACAGTGGGGATGATTTTTTTTTGTTGATCCGAACTGTGACTCCTGGCAATACTCTGCAATGCCCTGACAATACTCTGCAATGCCCTGACAATACTCTGCAATGCCCTGACAATACTCTGCCATACCCTGACAATACTCTGCCATACCCTGCCAATACTCTGCCATACCCTGCCAATACTCTGCCATACCCTGCCAATACTCTGCCAATACCCTGCCAATATACCCGCCAATACCCTGCAATACTCTGCCATACCCTGCTAATATATTACAGTGGGGGAGATTGTGGATATTACAGTGGGGGAGATTTTTTTTTGTTAATCCGAACCATGACTCCTGATCCCAGGAACGATCCGAACCGTCAGTTTTTTGATCCGTTGCCCCCCTAATGAATATCCATGAGGGTCAGCACTATACAGAGAAGCACACAACATGAACATAAAACTCACCATGTATATAGAATGTAATCAAGCTAATGCACACTACTAAAGGGTCCAAAACTGATGTAAGAAGAGGTACCCAGGCCACCTACAGTGTCCCATCGGATAACAAATAGAGATCATGCACCTATCACCAAGACCAACATACACATAAGAAGGGCTTGAAGATCAAACCTACCAAGCGTATCCTCAAAACTCACTGTATCTGTCAGAACAAAGACATAGCGGCCACCAGGCCAGACGGGACTGGTGGCCCCAGCCACAGAGACGGCCATGGAGCAGGAGGTGGCTGCTATGTCTTTGTTCTGACAGATACGGTGAGTTTTGAGGATACGCATGGTAGGTTTGATCTTCAGGCCCTTCTTATGTGTATGGTCATGCTGATGGGTGTATGATCTCTATTTGTTATCAGATGGGACACTGTAGGTGTCCTGGGGATGGTATTTATTAAATATGTCCACATTCATCATCACAGGTGTTTAATAATAAGAAACAGAAACACTGCAGATTACTCCACCGCACCCGAAAGTGAACAATCAGACTCCTTTTTCATTTTAGTGGGTCGGCATAACTGCCAGGCAACCAAAATTTTTATATAAAGGCCATTAGTCATCCCTGTGTCCCTGTCATGTTGGGATTATTTATTGTCCCTTGCACTGTAATTTTGAACTTTTCTCTCCATAATTTTATTATATATATATATATATATATATATATATATATATATATATATATATATATATATATATATATATATATATATATATATATATAATGTAGGTGAAGGTGCTAAATCTGATTCTTTTTTATTGCAGATGTACGCGGTATTTACTGCAGACACAGCTCACAAGGCAGGACTACCCCAGTGAGCGAGACAGAATATGAAAGCTACATTGAGACTCCACCAGCATGTGACGTTCACAAGGAGTCCCCACCAGCATGTGACGTTCACACGGAGACTCCACCAGCATGTGACGTTCACACGGAGACTCCACCAGCATGTGACGTTCACACGGAGACTCCAACAGCATGTGACGTTCACACGGAGACTCCACCAGCATGTGACGTTCACACGGAGACTCCACCAGCATGTGACGTTCACAAGGAGTCCCCACCAGCATGTGACGTTCACACGGAGACTCCACCAGCATGTGACGTTCACACGGAGACTCCACCAGCATGTTACGTTCACACGGAGACTCCACCAGCATGTGACGTTCACACGGAGACTCCACCAGCATGTGACGTTCACAAGGAGTCCCCACCAGCATGTGACGTTCACACGGAGACTCCACCAGCATGTGACGTTCACACGGAGACTCCACCAGCATGTGACGTTCACACAGAGACTCCACCAGCATGTGACATTCACACGGAGACTCCACCAGCATGTGACGTTCACACGGAGACTCCACCAGCATGTGACGTTCACAAGGAGTCCCCACCAGCATGTGACGTTCACACGGAGACTCCACCAGCATGTGACGTTCACACGAAGACTCCACCAGCATGTGACGTTCACACCGAGACTCCACCAGCATGTGACGTTCACACGGAGACTCCACCAGCATGTGACGTTCACATGGAGACTCCACCAGCATGTGACGTTCACACGGAGACTTCACCAGCATGTGTAGTTCACACAGAGTCTCCACCAGCATGTGACGTTCACACGGATACTCCACCAGCATGTGACATTCACATTGAGACACCACCTGAATGTCACATTCATGTTGAGTTTACAGCACAATGTGAGGTTCATGTTGAGAACCCACCAAAATACCAGGGCAGCCATTTGAATATCTCCTCCCATGAAGATGAGGGCAAGCCTAAAGAAAAGGATAGGCAGATCCTGGTGGTAGGAGACTCTGTTATTAGAGGGACAGAGAGGACAATCTGTCAGAATGACCGCGATCAACGAACAGTATATTGTTTCCCAGTCGCACGAGTTCGGGACATTGCAGATCGGATGGACGGATTGTTGGATGGGGCTGGGGAGGATCCAGTTGTCATAGTACATATAGGAACCAATGACAACATTAGAAGAAAATGGAGCACCCTACAAAATGATTTCAGGGACTTAGGGGCTATATTGAAGAAAAGGACCTCCAAGGCAGCATTTTCAGAAATACTGCCTGTACCTCGAGCCACGCCAAGGAGGCAACAGGAGCTTAGGGAGCTTAGCAAGTGGCTGAAGAACTGGTGCAGGAAGGAGGGGTTTGGCTTCATGGAGACCTGGACTGACTTTTCAATGATTCACTTGCTCTACAGCAGGGATGGACTGCACTTAAATGAGCAGGGTGCAGCTCTGTTGGGAAAGAAAATAACCAAAAGGGTGGAAAAAATGTTAAATCCACCACCAGCATGTGACGTTCACACGGAGACGCCACCAGCATGTGACGTTCACACAAAGACACCATCAGCATGTGACGTTAACACGGAGACTTCACCAGCATTGGATGTTCACATGGAGATTCCACTAGCATGTGATGTTCACACGGAGACGCCACCAGCATGTGACGTTCGCACGGAGACACCACCAGCTTGTGACATTCACACGGAGCCTCCACCAGCATGTGTAGTTCACACGGAGACTCCACCAGCATGTGATGTTCACACGGAGATGCCACCAGCACGTGACGTTCACACGGAGACGCCACCAGCACGTGACGTTCACACGGAGACGCCACCAGCACGTGACGTTCACACGGAGACTCCACCAGCATGTGACGTTCACATGGAGACGCCACCAGCACGTGACGTTCACACGGAGACGCCACCAGCACGTGACGTTCACACGGAGACGCCACCAGCACGTGACGTTCACACGGAGACGCCACCAGCATGTGACGTTCACACGGAGATGCCACCAGCATGTGACGTTAACATGGAGACTTCACCAGCATGGGATGTTCACATGGAGATTCCACCAGCATGTGACGTTCACACGGAGACACCACCAGCATGTGTAGTTCACACGGAGTCTCCACCAGCATGTGACGTTCACACGGATACTCCACCAGCATGTGACATTCACATTGAGACACCACCTGAATGTGACATTCATGTTGAGACTACAGCACAATGTGAGGTTCATGTTGAGAACCCACCAAAATATCAGGGCAGCCATTTGAATATCTCCTCCCATGAAGATGAGGGCAAGCCTAAAGAAAAGGATAGGCAGATCCTGGTGGTAGGAGACTCTGTTATTAGAGGGACAGAGAGGGCAATCTGTCAGAATGACCGCGATCAACGAACAGTATATTGTTTCCCAGTCGCACGAGTTCGGGACATTGCAGATCGGATGGACGGATTGTTGGATGGGGCTGGGGAGGATCCAGTTGTCATGGTACATATTGGAACCAATGACAACATTAGAAGAAAATGGAGCACCCTACAAAATGATTTCAGGGACTTAGGGGCTATATTGAAGAAAAGGACCTCCAAGGCAGCATTTTCAGAAATACTGCCTGTACCTCGAGCCACACCAAGGAGGCAACAGGAGCTTAGGGAGCTTAGCAAGTGGCTGAAGAACTGGTGCAGGAAGGAGGGGTTTGGCTTCATGGAGACCTGGACTGACTTTTCAATGTGTCACTTGCTCTACAGCAGGGATGGACTGCACTTAAATGAGCAGGGTGCAGCTCTGTTGGGAAAGAAAATAACCAAAAGGGTGGAAAAAATGTTAAATCCACCACCAGCATGTGACGTTCACACGGAGACGCCACCAGCATGTGACGTTCACACGAAGACACCATCAGTATGTGACGTTAACACGGAGACTTCACCAGCATTGGATGTTCACATGGAGATTCCACTAGCATGTGACGTTCACACGGAGACACCACCAGCTTGTGATGTTCACACAGAGCCTCCACCAGCATGTGTAGTTCACACGGAGACTCCACCAGCATGTGACGTTCACACGGAGATGCCACCAGCACGTGACGTTCACACGGAGATGCCACCAGCACGTGTCGTTCACAGGGAGACGCCACCAGCATGTGAGGTTCACACGGAGACGCCACCAGCATGTGACGTTAACATGGAGACTTCACCAGCATGGGATGTTCACATGGAGATTCCACCAGCATGTGACGTTCACACGGAGACACCACCAGCATGTGTAGTTCACACGAAGTCTCCACCAGCATGTGACGTTCACATGGATACTCCACCAGCATGTGACATTCACATTGAGACACCACCTGAATGTGACATTCATGTTGAGACTACAGCACAATGTGAGGTTCATGTTGAGAACCCACCAAAATATCAGGGCAGCCATTTGAATATCTCCTCCCATGAAGATGAGGGCAAGCCTAAAGAAAAGGATAGGCAGATCCTGGTGGTAGGAGACTCTGTTATTAGAGGGACAGAGAGGGCAATCTGTCAGAATGACCGCGATCAACGAACAGTATATTGTTTCCCAGTCGCACGAGTTCGGGACATTGCAGATCGGATGGACGGATTGTTGGATGGGGCTGGGGAGGATCCAGTTGTCATGGTACATATTGGAACCAATGACAACATTAGAAGAAAATGGAGCACCCTACAAAATGATTTCAGGGACTTAGGGGCTATATTGAAGAAAAGGACCTCCAAGGCAGCATTTTCAGAAATACTGCCTGTACCTCGAGCCACACCAAGGAGGCAACAGGAGCTTAGGGAGCTTAGCAAGTGGCTGAAGAACTGGTGCAGGAAGGAGGGGTTTGGCTTCATGGAGACCTGGACTGACTTTTCAATTGGTCACTTGCTCTACAGCAAGGATGGACTGCACTTAAATGAGCAGGGTGCAGCTCTGTTGGGAAAGAAAATAACCAAAAGGGTGGAAAAAATGTTAAATCCACCACCAGCATGTGGCGTTCACACGGAGGCGCCACCAGCATGTGACGTTCACACGAAGACACCATCAGCATGTGACGTTAACACGGAGACTTCACCAGCATTGGATGTTCAAATGGAGATTCCACTAGCATGTGACGTTCACACGGAGCCTCCACCAGCATGTGTAGTTCACACGGAGACTCCACCAGCATGTGACGTTCACACAGAGACTCCACCAGCATGTGACATTCACACGGATACTCCACCAGCATGTGACATTCACATTGAGACACCACCTGAATGTCACATTCATGTTGAGACCACAGCACAATGTGAGGTTCATGTTGAGAACCCACCAAAATACCAGGGCAGCCATTTGAATATCTCCTCCCATGAAGATGAGGGCAAGCCTAAAGAAAAGGATAGGCAGATCCTGGTGGTAGGAGACTCTGTTATTAGAGGGACAGAGAGGGCAATCTGTCAGAATGACCGCAATCAACGAACAGTATATTGTTTCCCAGTCGCACGAGTTCGGGACATTGCAGATCGGATGGACGGATTGTTGGATGGGGCTGGGGAGGATCCAGTTGTCATGGTACATATTGGAACCAATGACAACATTAGAAGAAAATGGAGCACCCTACAAAATGATTTCAGGGACTTAGGGGCTATATTGAAGAAAAGGACCTCCAAGGCAGCATTTTCAGAAATACTGCCTGTACCTCGAGCCACACCAAGGAGGCAACAGGAGCTTAGGGAGCTTAGCAAGTGGCTGAAGAACTGGTGCAGGAAGGAGGGGTTTGGCTTCATGGAGACCTGGACTGACTTTTCAATGTGTCACTTGCTCTACAGCAGGGATGGACTGCACTTAAATGAGCAGGGTGCAGCTCTGTTGGGAAAGAAAATAACCAAAAGGGTGGAAAAAATGTTAAATCAACCACGTGTCATTCACATCGAGACTCCTCCAGCATGCAACGATTCTGTTGAGACTCGGGCAGAATGTAACTTTCCCACAAAGACACCGGCAGATTGTGGCATTACCACTGAGACTCTGGAAGAATGTGACGTTCATCAGCAGCTTCTGAATCACAGACTAAATGTCTGAGGAACCCTCCCAGGGACCAGGTACGGCTTTACCAACACAGGTCCCTACACTGGTGGTGGCTGCCACTCCAGTATCCAGAGGGCCTTCCCATCAGCCCTCTATTTCCCTTTTTGGAGCTTCTGAATCACCAACTATGAATGTAAATGGACAAACAAGATGATTGACTGTTCCTAGAAGAAGACTCAACAAAAATTCTAAGGAACCCTCCCGAGGGACCAGGTATGGCTGTACCAACACAGGTCCCTACACTGGTGGCTGCCACTTCAGTAACCAGAGGGTTTTCCCATCAGCCCTCCATTTTCGTTTTTGGAACTTCTGAATCACCAACTATCAATGCAGCTGGACAAACAAGACAATTGGCTGTTCCTAGAAGAAGACTCAACAAAAAGTCTGAGGAAGCCTCCCAGGGACCAGGTACGGCTGTACCAACACAGGTCCCTACACTGGTGCGAGCTGCTACTCCAGTAACCGGAGGGTCTTCCCATCAGCCCTCTATTTACCTTTCTGCAGCAGCTTTAAGGTTCGACAATACGTCGCCAAAACATAATCACCTGAAGAACAAGGGGGAGTATGGAAGAGGGAGAGAGGGAGGAAAAGGGGGGGGAGGTTGGAGAAAGAAGGGGGTGAGGGTTGGGGGGAACCCCCACACCCCTTCCTTACTCTTAACCTCCCCTCCCCCCTCCTTTCCTCCCTCTCTCCCTCTTCCATACTCCCCCTCCAGGCGTGTGTTGGACCGGCTGAGGGGAGGTTGGAGGCCGGTATTCTTTGGGTGTGTTTTGGAGTGTTATATACATAGATTGCAGTTTAGGATAAGTTTGGATTTCTTCTGGAGGCGCTTTGAGTGGACATAATTGATGAACTCCGTTCAGCGGGGGCGAGCCTTAGAGAACAGAGGCCGCATACAGGCAACACAGAGGCTTAGGGGTTAGCCTTGCAGCACTGGGGTCCATGGTTCAAATCCTGACCAGGACACTATCTGCATGGAGTTTGCATGTTCTCCCTGTGCTTGCGTGGGTTTCCTCCGGGTACTCCGGTTTCCTCCCACACTACAAAGACATGTTACCTTGCGTTGGTGGTGCAGTGGTGAGCATAGCTGCCTTTCAAGCAGCTGACCCGGGTTCGATTCCCGGCCAACGCCTTCTCCAATACTTGGAGTCCTCAGAGAGAAAAGCGCTATACAAGGGTGGAATGAAGACTGAAGCGAATGTGTGGAATGTTTGAGGAAGAAAATGTTCCCCAGAATCTATAGAAGGTGAACCCAGCAACTGATAGAAGACACTTAGGCTGCGATCACACCTAGGCCTTCTGGATCGCGGGCGGAATTACTGCGATTCCAGATTGTGATCCAGTTATTTTCAATGGCACCCCAATCATGGGACAATATTGTCACCTGACAAATCACACAAAAAAAATTGCGGGACGCCTATTTCCCATAGGCCGCCAGGCAACAATCACGGCAAAATCACGCCTCGATTGGGATGATATTGAAAGTAAAGGGATCGCAAGCGTGTGCTGCGTTTTGCACCGATACGGGAATCCAGAACACCTAGGTGTGACCAAATCCTTGCCGTGTCCATCATACGACAAGAACTTCCTGCACAAACGTCCCCCCCACATGAATAATACAGCCATACCCCCCCAACATGAATATTACACCCATACTCCCCCATCAGGAATATTACACTGACACCCCCCATCCTGACACTGACGTCCCCCCAGGAATATTACACCGACACCCCCCATCCTGACACGGACGTCCCCCCAGAAATATTACACCGACACCCCCCATCCTAACACCCCCCAGGAATATTACACCGACACCCCCCATCCTGACACTGACATCCCCCCAGGAATATTACACCGACACCCCCCATCCTGACACTGACATCCACCCAGCAGGAATAAGAAAATAAGGATGATCCTCAGCTCCATCTAGTGGTCATAATGCAGTACATGTATGACAGGAAGCTACAGAGACCAATAGGGTGGTTAGAGGGTTGGAAAGGGGAGGCCACGGCGTGTCCATGCCCAGTAAGTGGCAAAATATTTCCTCTGCTCAGGGGTCCACACTTAAGGCAAGGTGATTTCCATTCTAGCAGCAGCATTGATAGAAAATAAAGTGTGTCGCTGTGGTGAAGCAGGGGCTGTTATCTGCTAGTACTTACCCTTGGAGGATCTTCGGCAGGCTTTGCACACAGCGCTCTTTGTTGCTCCACTTCATCTTTCTCTTGATATTCACTTAACAAGGAGCTGAGGTATTCTTCCTGTGACAAGAAGAAAGGAAGATGTAAGAGTCCCTATCCTGGACAAGAAGAGCTCAGCAATCAAGGCTTCATAGAAGGACTCCAGGCAGACCTTAAAGTGGACCTCTCAGCAACTTTACAAGTCTGCATGAAGAAATAGAATATACCGTATTCTTCTATCCCTTCTACAAGTGCAAAAATGTCACTTTTCATCCTGCCGGAAATATACAGAGCTCAGAACTTTCTGCTCTCGTTGTCTCTGGACTGTTTTCAGTCCCAGTTCTCTATGTGGACTACAAAACATCACCTCACTATGTTATAGACAGGGGGGAGTATTCTGTAGTCCAAACACACTTTCTGTCCTACGGTGACAACGTCTCCATAGATTCAGTACAGTGAGTGTTGTCACCATAGGACAGGAAGTTACTGGCAGGATCAAAGACAAAGGGAAAAGAAAACGAATGCAGCCACCATATCTAAGGACTGCTCAGCTGAAGTATAGTACATTTTTGTATTTCAGGTTCCCCCATAAATCAGTTGGCCCCATCCATGTACCCCCACAAATCACTTGCCCCATCAGAGTACATATATAGATCAGTTGCCCCATCAAACTGCCCCCATAGATTAGTTGCCTCATCACCGTGCCCCCATAGATTAGTTTCCTCCATCACAGAGCTCAGTGTACCTGTAGGAGAACTCCCTATAGCCTGGCAGGCAGAAGGTGGGAGCTGGCAGGAGAAATGTGCTGCAGGGCACACAGCAGGCACGTGAAGTCATTGGTTGCTAGGCATGCCGGCATCTCTAGCAACCAATGACTGCTGCTCAATGGACCAGGACTCGTGGGCGGTCCGCCATGTTAGTGAAGGCTCCATGAACCTATCAACCTGTGCAGGAGGTGGAGCCAGGGACTTTATGTGGGAGGAGACTCATCTAATCTCTCGGTGTAGGAGAATTCAGACTGAGGAGTGGGTGGAGCAGAATAGTTAGGGGCGGGGCAAAGGAGTATGACGTAATGTTGTGGGGGAGGTGCTAGGAGAGGGAGCCTGTCACCTGTGCCCTGCCCCCGAGCATAATGCCTGGGTCATGCCCCCCCTTGTCTTGGCCCCCTGCTTCCAGTCATATGCTCTATTGATCTACTGACCACCCTCCCCCCCATAGATCTCCTGCTCTGTATGGACAATGACTCATGCCCAATACTTGGGGAAAAGGAAAAATTGGAACAGGGAACAAAGGAATATAAATGTAAATATGGCGGAACATGGCATGCCGCGGTGACAACTTTCCACCATATCAGTCTCCGGTCACATCTGCGCGTTCCGGTAATGCGCACAGAAATGCACGTTTCCACGCAATCCCGGAACACGCAAAAATATCTGCCTCACGCTTGTAGTGCCATTTATTGTAAATGTCTCCCCCAAAACGTGAGACCCCATTACAAGAAATGTGGCAAAATGCGCGGGAAAGAAAAAAGGGCAACGCACTGAAATCAATGAGGGGCGCTATGCTTTTTGGGGGTTTGTCATCCAGGTGTATGTCAGAGGAGTGACTGGGACCGGCATTGGTGTCAGTGGACGCACTATTAACCCCCAGCATTGGTGTCAGCGGATGCACTATTAACCCCCAGCATTAGTGTCAGCGGACGTACTATTAACCCCCAGCATTGGTGTCAGCGGATGCACTGTTAACCCCCAGCATTGGTGTCAGCGGACGCACTATTAACCTCTAGCATTGGTGTCAGCGGACACACTATTAACCCCCAGCATTAGTGTCAGCGGACGCACTTTTAACCCCCAGCATTGGAGTCAGCGGACGCACTATTAACTCCCAGCATTGGTGTCAGCAGACACACTATTAACCCCAGCATTGGTGTCAGCGGACGCACTATTAACCCCAGCATTGGTGTCAGCGGACGCACTATTAACCCCCAGCATTAGTGTCAGCAGACGCACTATTATCCCCCAGCATTAGTGTCAGCGAACGCACTATTAACCCCCAGCATTAGTGTCAGCGGACGCACTATTAACCCCCAGCATTACTGTCAGCGGACGCACTATTAACCCCCAGCATTAGTGTCAGCGGACGCACTATTAACCCCCAGCATTAGTGTCAGCGGACGCACTATTAACCCCGGCATTAGTGTCAGCGGACGCACTATTAACCCCCAGCATTGGTGTCAGCGGACGCTCTATTAACCCCCAGCATTGGTGTCAGCGGATGCACTATTAACCCCCAGCATTGGTGTCAGCGGACGCACTATTAACTCCCAGCATTGGTGTCAGCGGACGCACTATTAACTCCCAGCATTGGTGTCAGCGGACGCACTATTAACCCCCAGCATTGGTATCAGCGGACGCACTATTAACCCCCAACATTGGTGTCAGCGGACGCACTATTAACCCCCAGCATTGGTGTCAGCGGACGCACTATTAACCCCCAGCATTGGTGTCAGCGGACGCACTATTAACCCCCAGCATTGGTGTCAGCGGACGCACTATTAACCCCCAGCATTAGTGTCAGCGGACGCACTATTAACCCCCAGCATTAGTGTCAGCGGACGCACTATTAACCCCCAGCATTAGTGTCAGCGGACGCACTATTAACCCCCAGCATTAGTGTCAGCGGACGCACTATTAACCCCGACATTAGTGTCAGCAGACGCACTATTTTATTTTTTTTTAACAGTAGAAGTTTTATTTATTTAGAAAATTCGGATGTACAATAGATCAATGACAGAACAATCAGTACATTACTTGCACATTAAAGGGTATGACAATACTATGAGAGTTACATCATTAAGCAAATGGAATAAGGTTTATAGCGATAAAGCTACTGAGTGGAATCCATCACTTCTTGTGAAGTCAGAATTAGGCATCAGAGGTGCAGGGAGAAGTGGGGGGGGGAGGGTGCAGGCATCACCGCCAAGAGTTTAAACTAACTCTATCCCACTTCTCTGATTCCTGGCTTATGGGAGGAAGAGAAACCCCGAGGGGAGGGGGGGGGGGGGGGAGAAGGGGAGAGGGGGGGAGGGAGGGAGGGAAGGAGGGGGGAGGGGGGAGAGGAGGGGAGCCAGGGAGATGCCCGTCCCGCACCCCCAGGTCTCCATCGAGCACCACGCATATTGTATTTACTGTTGCATAATATAAGACCTCTCGTATCAAAACGTCAGACCACTGTGACCATATTTTCCCATATTTTGCCGGGCAATTTCTACTTTCGTATGTCATCTTATACAATGGCAGGACTCTATTAACTGTACTTTGCCATGAGGCCACCGTGGGGAGCTCCGTAGTCCTCCACCTCAGAAGGATTTCTCCAGCAGACGCACTATTAACCACGGCATTAGTGTCAGCGGACGCACTATTAACGCCCAGCATTGGTGTCAGCGGACGCACTATTAACCACGGCATTAGTGTCAGCGGACGCACTATTAACCCCCAGCATTGGTGTCAGCGGACGCACTATTAACCCCCAGCATTAGTGTCAGCGGACGCACTATTAACCCCCAGCATTAGTGTCAGCGGATGTACTATTAACCCCCAGCATTGGTGTCAGGGGACGCACTATTAACCCCCAGCATTGGTGTC
The DNA here is from genome assembly GCA_037952925.1 of Lithobates clamitans. Lineage (NCBI taxonomy): Eukaryota > Metazoa > Chordata > Amphibia > Anura > Ranidae > Lithobates > Lithobates clamitans. Next base: position 131,205 of record JBBGZY010002801.1, on the reverse strand, counting down.
AGCAGACGCACTATTAACTTCCAGCATTGGTGTCAGCGGACGCACTATTAACCCCCAGCACTGGTGTCAGCGGACGTACTATTAACTCTCGGCAGTGGTGTCAGCGGACGCACTATTAACCCCCAGCATTGGTGTCAGCGGACGCACTATTAACCCCCAGCACTGGTGTCAGCGGACGCACTATTAACCCCCAGCATTGGTGTCAGCGGACGCATTATTAACCCCCGGCATTGGTGTCAGCGGACGCACTATTAACCCCCAGCATTGGTGTCAGCGGACGCACTATTAACCTCCAGCATTGGTGTCAGCGGACGCATTATTAACCCTCGGCATTGGTGTCAGCAGACGCACTATTAACCCCCAGCATTGGTGTCAGCGGACGCATTATTAACCCCCGGCATTGGTGTCAGCAGACGCACTATTAACCCCCAGCATTGGTGTCAGTGGACGCATTATTAACCCCCAGCATTGGTGTCAGTGGACGCATTATTAACCCCCAGCATTGGTGTCAGCGGACGCACTATTAACCCCCAGCATTGGTGTTAGCGGACGCACTATCAACTCCCAGCATAATAGGGTGTACACACGGTCGGACATTGATCAGACATTCCGACAACAAAATCCTAGGATTTTTTCCGACGGATGTTGGCTCAAACTTGTCTTGCATACACACGGTCACACAAAGTTGTTGGAAAATCCGATCATTCTGAACGCGGTGACGTAAAACACGTACGTCGGGACTATAAACGGGTAAGTGGCCAATAGCTTTCATCTCTTCATTTATTCTGAGCATGCGTTGCACTTTGTCCCTCGGATTTGTGTACACACGATCGGAATTTCCGACAACGGATTTTGTTGTCGGAAAATTTTATCTCCTGCTCTCCAACTTTGTGTGTCGGAAAATCCGATGGAAAATGTCCGATGGAGCCCACACACGGGCGGAATTTCCGACAACACACTCCGATCGGACATTTTCCATCGGAAAATCCGACCGTGTGTACGGGGCATTAGAGTCAGCGGACGCACGATTAACCCCCAGCATTCGTGTCAGCGGATGCACTATTAACCCCCAGCATTCGTGTCAGCGGACGCACTATTAACCCCCAGCATTCGTGTCAGCGGACGCACTATTAACCCCCAGCATTCGTGTCAGCGGACGCACTATTAACCCCCAGCATTCGTGTCAGCGGACGCACTATTAACTCCCAGCATTAGTGTCAGCGGACGCACTATTAACCCCCAGCATTCGTGTCAGCGGACGCACTATTAACCCCCAGCATTGGTGTCAGCGGACGCACTATTAACTCCCAGCATTAGTGTCAGCGGACGAACTATTAACCTCGGCATTGGTGTCAGCGGACGCACTATTAACCCCGGCATTGGTGTCAGTGGACGCGCTATTAACCCCCAGCATTCGTGTCAGCGGACGCACTATTAACCCCCAGCATTGGTGTCAGGGGACGCACTATTAACATCCAGCATTGGTGTCAGGGGACGCACTATTAACCCCCAGCATTGGTGTCAGCGGACGCACTATTAACCCCCAGCATTGGTGTCAGCGGACGCACTATTAACCCCCAGCATTCGTGTCAGCGGACGCACTATTAACCCCGCGCATTGGTATCAGCGGACGCACTATTAACCCCGGCATTGGTGTCAGTGGACGCACTTTTAACCCCTGGCATTGGTGTCAGCGGACGCACTATTAACATCCAGCATTGGTGTCAGGGGACGCACTATTAACCCCCAGCATTGGTGTCAGCGGACGCACTATTAACTTCCAGCATTGGTGTCAGCGGACGCACTATTAACCCCCAGCATTGGTGTCAGCGGACGCACTATTAACCCACAGCATTGGTGTCAGCGGACGCACTATTAACCCCCAGCATTGGTGTCAGTGGACGCACTATTAACCGCCAGCATTGGTGTCAGCGGACGCACTATTAACCACCAGCATTGGTGTCTGCGGACGCACTATTAACTGCCAGCATTGGTGTCAGCGGACGCACTATTACCCCCAGCATTGGTGTCAGCGGACACATTATTAACCCCCAGCATTGGTGTCAGTGGACGCACTATTAACCGCCAGCATTGGTGTCAGCGGACGCACTATTAACCACCAGCATTGGTGTCAGCGGACGCACTATTAACTGCCAGCATTGGTGTCAGCGGACGCACTATTACCCCCAGCATTGGTGTCAGCGGACACATTATTAACCTCCAGCATTGGTGTCAGGGGACGCACTATTAACCCCCAGCATTGGTGTCAGCGGATGCACTATTAACCCCCAGCAATCGTGTCAGCGGACACACTATTAACGCCCAGCATTGGTGTCAGCGGATGCACTATTAACGCCCAGCATAGGTGTCAGCGGATGCACTATTAACCCCCAGCAATCGTGTCAGCGGATGCACTATTAACTCCCGGCAGTGGTGTCAGCGGACGCACTATTAACCCCCAGCAATCGTGTCAGCGGACACACTAATAACCCCCAGCATTGGTGTCAGCGGACGCACTATTAACGCCCAGCATTGGTGTCAGCGGATGTACTATTAACCCCCAGCATTGGTGTCAGCGGACGCACTATTAACCCCCAGCATTGGTGTCAGCGGACGCACTATTAACCCCAGCATTGGTGTCAGCGGACGCACTATTAACCCCCAGCATTAGTGTCAGCAGACGCACTATTATCCCCCAGCATTAGTGTCAGCGGACGCACTATTAACGCCCAGCATTGGTGTCAGCGGATGTACTATTAACCCCCAGCATTGGTGTCAGCGGACGCACTATTAACTGCCAGCACTGGTGTCAGCGGACGCACTATTAACCCCCAACATTGGTGTCAGCGGACGCACTATTAACCCCCAGCATTGGTGTCAGCGGACGCACTATTAACGCCCAGCATTGGTGTCAGCGGACGCATTATTAACCCCCAGCATTGGTGTCAGCGGACGCACTATTAACCTCGAGCATTGGTGTCAGCGGACGCACTATTAACTGCCAGCATTGGTGTCAGCAGACGCACTATTAACTCCCAGCATTGGTGTCAGCGGACGCACTATTAACTCCCAGCATTGGTGTCAGCGGACGCACTATTAACTCCCAGCATTGGTGTCAGCGGACGCACTATTAACCCCCAGCATTGGTGTCAGCGGACGCACTATTAACCCCCAGCATTGGTGTCAGCGGACGCACTATTAACTCCCAGCATTGGTGTCAGCGGACGCACTATTAACTCCCAGCATTGGTGTCAGCGGACGCACTATTAACCCCCAGCATTGGTGTCAGCGGACGCACTATTAACTCTCAGCATTGGTGTCAGCGGACGCACTATTAACTCCCAGCATTGGTGTCAGCGGACGCACTATTAACTCCCAGCATTGGTGTCAGCGGACGCACTATTAACCCCCAGCATTGGTGTCAGCGGACGCACTATTAACCCCCGGCATTGATGTCAGCGGATGCACTATTAACACCCAACATTGGTGTCAGCGGACGCACTATAAACCCCCGGAATTGATGTCAGCGGATGCACTATTAACACCCAACATTGGTGTCAGCAGACGCTCTATTAACCCCCGGCATTGATGTCAGCGGATGCACTATTAACACCCAACATTGGTGTCAGCGGACGCACTATTAACACCCAACATTGGTGTCAGCGGACGCACTATTAACTGCCAGCATTGGTGTCAGCGGATGTACTATTAACTCCCAGCATTGGTGTCAGCAGACGCACTATTAACCCCCAGCATTGGTGTCAGCGGACGCACTATTAACTCCCAGCATTAGTGTCAGCGGACGCACTATTAACCCCGTCATTACTGTCAGCGGACGCACTATTAACCCCCAGCATTGGTGTCAGCGGACGCACTATTAACCCCCAGCATTGGTGTCAGCGGACGCACTATTAACCCCCCAGCATTGGTGTCAGCGGACGCACTATTAGCCGCAACATACAGGGATATACAATGTAATACTGACACACAATCACACACATAGGTTGGACTTGATGGACTTGTGTCTTTTTTCTGCCTCACCTTCTATGTAACTATGTAAGCAGATGGTACGTTACAGACAATGTTACAAGATGGTGTTGTTAAGCAATGAAATTACCACTGAGGTGGAGTCAGCACTGAATAATAAGAAGCAAATGGGTGTGTGTTTATTTTTAGTGGTGTGTATCCCTTTAAATGCACGTTAGCTTTCTAAAAACAAACGTTATATTGTGCAAATGAGCAAAGAGAAGAAATAATAAATGAAAATAAAATATGTAAACAATCCTTTGATAAATGTGTGATATTAATTCCTAATCTATAAATCATAAAACCTTCTAAATATGAAACAAGCACCATAAACAATTAATGTGCGATGAAGTGACTGTGCTGTGCGATAATTCATTGACATCCGTGAAAAAAGTGACATGTGCGATAATACAATATAAATGTCAATAAAGCGTCAGCTGGCGTCAGTGCGCCATTTTCGGTTTTGGTCCGTGGACCGCATCGGCGTCCCGGATGTCCTGATTTTAAATGCTGAACCGTTTTCTGATACAATATATAGTATCTCACAAAAGTCAGTACACCCCTAAGTGAACATCTCCAAATTGGGCCCAATTAGCCATTTTCCCTCCCCGGTGTCATGTGACTCGTTAGTGTTACAAGGTCTCAGGTGTGAATGGGGAGCGGGTGTGTTAAATTTGGTGTCATCGCTCTCACTCTCTCATACTGGTCACTGGAAGTTCAACATGGTACCTCATGGCAAAGAACTGTCTGAGGATCTGAAAAAAAGAATTGTTGCTCTACATAAAGATGGCCTAGGCTATAAGAAGATTGCCAAGACCCTGAAACTGATCTGCAGCACGGTGGCCAAGACCATACAGCGGTATAACAGGACAGATTCCACTCAGAACAGGCCTCGCCATGGTCCACCAAAGAAGTTGAGGTCACGTGCTCAGCGTCATATCCAGAGGTTGTCTTTGGGAAATAGACGTATGAGTGCTGCCAGCATTGCTGCAGAGGTTGTAGGGGTGGGGGATCAGCCTGTCAGTGCTCAGACCATACGCCGCACACTGCATCAAATTGGTCTGCATGGCTGTCATCCCAGAAGGAAGCCTCTTCTAAAGATGATGCACAAGAAAGTCCAAAAACAGTTTGCTGAAGACAAGCAGACTAAGGACATGGATTACTGGAACCATGTCCTGTGGTCTGATGACACCAAGATAAACGTATTTGGTTCAGATGGTGACAAGCGTGTGTGGGGGCAACCAGGTGAGGAGGACAAAGACAAGTGTGTCTTGTCTACAGTCAAGCATGGTGGTGGGAGTGTCATGGTCTGGGGCTGCATGAGTGGTGCCGGCACTGGGGGGCTACAGATCATTGAGGGAACCATGAATGCCAACATGTACTGTGACATACTGAAGCAGAGCATGATCCCCTCCCTTCGGAGACTGGACCGCAGGGCAGTATTCCAACATGATAACCACCCCAAACACACCTCCAAGACCACCACTGCCTTGCTAAAGAAGCTGAGGGTAAAGGTGATAGACTGGCCAAGCATGTCTCCAGACCTAAACCCTATTGATCATCTGTGGGATATCCTCAAACGGAAGGTGGAGGAGCACAAGGTCTCTAACATCCACCAGCTCCGTGATGTCATCATGGAGGAGGGGAAGAGGACTCCAGAGACAACCTGTGAAGCTCTGGTGACCTCCATGCCCAAGAGGGTTAAGGCAGTGCTGGAAAATAATGGTGGCCACACAAAATATTGACACTTTGGGCCCAATTTGGAGATTTTCACTTAGGGGTGTACTGACTTTTGTTGCCAGCGGTTTAGACATTAATGGCTGTGTGTTGAGTTATTTTGAGGGGACAGCAAATTTACACTGTTATACAAGCTGTACACTCACTACTTTACATTGTAGACAAGTGTCATTTCTTCAGTGTTGTCACATGAAAAGATAGAAGGAAAGATTTACAAACATGTGAGGGGTGTACTTACTTTTGTCAGATACTGTAAGTGCGTTTCTGATTATTGCAATAAATGTTTTTTTACTGAATTACACTCGGGGGCCTGTGTGTTGTTGTTGTTTCTGCATGTGAGGAATCTGGAGGAGCCGAGGAAGTTCTGTACCCGGATAATGTGCTCAGCCACATAGTGCTTCACCCCTTAGAAGGGTGGAGGAGGGGAAACCACCAATACATCACCGGACTTGTGAACCCAAATATCCACTCATTTTTTATTTTTCAGCACGTCACTTTGTTGACATTTATATTGTATTATCGCACATGTCACTTTTTTCACGGATGTCAGTGAATTATCGCACAGCACAGTCACTTCATCGCACATTATTTATGGTGCTTGTTCCATATTTAGAAGGTTTTATGATTTATAGATTAGGAATTAATATCACACATTTATCAAAGGATTGTTTACATATTTTATTTTCATTTATTATTTTTTCTCTTTGCTCATTTGCACAATATAACGTTTGTTTATAAGCACAGCAAGCTAAGAGGCATTTAAAGAGACACACACCACTAAAAATAAGCAGAGCCACACCCATTTCCTTCTTAGCAGTCCCAGCAGTCCTCCACATAGAAAAGAGACTTAACTATCATGAGATTCAGCGATGTCCCCTGGTATTCCCCCCCCCCAGAGATTCAGCAATGTCCCCTGGTATCCCCCCCAGAGATTCAGCAATGTCCCCTGGTATCCCCCCCCCAGAGATTCAGCAATGTCCCCTGGTATCCCCCCCCCAGAGATTCAGCAATGTCCCCTGGTATCCCCCCCCCCAGAGATCCAGCAATGTCCCCTGGTATCCCCCCCCCCAGAGATTCAGCAATGTCCCCTGGTATCCCCCCCCCCAGAGATTCAGCAATGTCCCCTGGTATCCCCCCCCCAGAGATCCAGCAATGTCCCCTGGTATCCCCCCCCAGAGATTCAGCAATGTCCCCTGGTATCCCCCCCCCCCAGAGATTCAGCAATGTCCCCTGGTTTTCCCCCCCCCAGAGATTCAGTGATGTCCCCTGGTATCCCCCATCCATACCTGTCAGGCTCCATGATGAATCAGACAACCTCAGGTGACGCTGACCAAAAAAGTACACAATGGATTCCATCTGCTTCTGGTGGTCACAAATCTGCAGAATCAGAGAGCTGAACCTCCAGGAGAGGAAGTCCTTCACCTTGGGGGGGGGGGCAATAAAGGGGGGGAAATACAAAACTACATCAGGAAGTAAATCAACATTATTTCCTATATATCATTATTATTCACAATAAATATACATTTTATATGGATGTGAAACCATTTCCAGGTGTGTCAATGTCCCAGAGACACACCCCCAGAGACACCCCCCAGAGACACCCCCAGAGACACCCCCCCGAGACACACCCCAAGACACACACCCAGAGACACCCCCCCGAGACACACCCCAAGACACACCCCAAGACACACACCCAGAGACACACCCCCAGGGATACATCCCAGAGACACACCCCTAGAGACACACCCCCAGAGACACCCCCCCCAGAGGCACAACCCTAGAGACACACCCCCAGGGATACACTCCAGAGACACACCCCCAGGGATACACCACAGACACACCCCCAGGGATACACCACAGAGACACACCCCCAGAGACACACTCCAGAGACACACCCCCAGGGATACACCCCAGAGACACACACCCGAGACACACCCCCAGAGACACACCCCCGAGACACACCCCCAGGGATACATCCCAGAGACACCCCCCAAGATACCCCCCCGAGACACACCCCTAGAGACACACCCCCAGAGACATACTGGTGGTCATGGTAGGACCTCCTTACACTGGTGGTCATGATAGGACCTCCTTACACTGGTGGTCATGGCTGTCGCCTTACACTGATGGTCATGGCAGTACCTCCTTACACTGGTGGTCATGGCAGTACCTCTTTACACTGGTGGTCATGGTAGTACCTCCTTACACTGGTGGTCATGGTAGTACCTCCTTACACTGATGGTCATGGCAGTACCTCTTTACACTGGTGGTCATGGTAGTACCTCCTTACACTGGTGGTCATGGTAGTACCTCCTTACACTGGTGGTCATGGTAGTACCTCCTTACACTGGTGGTCATGGTAGTACCTCCTTACACTGGTGGTCATGGTAGTACCTCCTTACACTGGTGGTCATGGCAGTTCCTCCTTACACTGTTGGTAATGGTAGCACCTCCTTACACTGGTAGTCATGGTAGTACCTCCTTACCCCCAGGGATACATCCCAGAGACACCCCCCCAGAGACACACCCCAGAGATACAACCCAGAGACACACCCCCAGAGACACACCCCCAGAGACACACCCCCGAGATACACCCCCAGAGACACACCCCCGAGATACATCCCCTCCTTACACTGGTGGTCATGATAGGACCTCCTTACACTGGTGGTCATGATAGGACCTCCTTAGACTGGTGGTCATGGCTGTTGCCTTACACTGGTGGTCATAGTAGTACCTCCGTACACTGATGGTCATAGTAGTACCTCCTTACACTGATGGTCATGGCAGTACCTCTTTACACTGGTGGTCATGATAGGACCTCCTTACACTGGTGGTCATGGCTGTTGCCTTACACTGGTGGTCATAGTAGTACCTCCGTACACTGATGGTCATGGTAGGACCTCCTTACACTGGTGGTCATGATAGGACCTCCTTACACTGGTGGTCATGGCTGTTGCCTTACACTGGTGGTCATAGTAGTACCTCCGTACACTAATGGTCATGGTAGGACCTCCTTACACTGGTGGTCATGATAGGACCTCCTTACACTGATGGTCATGGCAGTACCTCTTTACACTGGTGGTCATGATAGGACATCCTTACACTGGTGGTCATGGCTGTTGCCTTACACTGGTGGTCATAGTAGTACCTCCGTACACTGATGGTCATGGTAGGACCTCCTTACACTGGTGGTCATGATAGGACCTCCTTACACTGGTGGTCATGATAGGACCTCCTTACACTGGTGGTCATGGCTGTCGCCTTACACTGATGGTCATGGTAGTACCTCCTTACACTGGTGGTCATGGTAGTACCTCCTTACACTGGTGGTCATGGTAGTACCTCCTTACACTGGTGGTCATGGTAGTTCCTCCTTACACTGGTGGTCATGGTAGTACCTCCTTACACTGGTGGTCATGGCAGTACCTCTTTACACTGGTGGTCATGGTAGTACCTCCTTACACTGGTGGTCATGGTATTTCCTACTTACACTGGTGGTCATGGCAGTACCTCTTTACACTGGTGGTCATGGCAGTACCTCCTTACACTGGTGGTAATGGTAGTTCCTCCTTACACTGGTGGTCATGGCAGTTCCTCCTTACACTGGTGGTCATGGCAGTACCTCCTTACACTGGTGGTAATGGTAGTTCCTCCTTACACTGGTGGTCATGGCAGTACCTCCTTACACTGGTGGTAATGGTAGTTCCTCCTTACACTGGTGGTCATGGCAGTACCTCCGTACACTGGTGGTCATGGCAGTACCTCCGTACACTGGTGGTCATGGCAGTACCTCCTTACACTGGTGGTCATGGCAGTACCTCCTTACACTGGTGGTAATGGTAGTTCCTCCTTACACTGGTGGTCATGGCAGTACCTCCGTACACTGGTGGTCATGGCAGTACCTCCTTACACTGGTGGTCATGATAGGACATCCTTACACTGGTGGTCATGGCAGTTCCGCCTTACACTGGTGGTCATGGTAGTACCTCCTTACACTGGTGGTCATGGCAGTACCTCCTTACACTGGTGGTCATGGTAGTACCTCCGTACACTGGTGGTCATGGTAGTTCCTCCTTACACTGGTGGTCATGGTAGTTCCTCCTTACACTGATGGTCATGGTAGCACCTCCTTACACTGATGGTCATGGTAGTACCTCCTTACACTGGTGGTCATGGTAGTACCTCCGTACACTGGTGGTCATGGCAGTACCTCCTTATACTGGTGGTCATCGCAGTACCTCCTTACACTGGTGGTCATGGTAGCACCTCCGTACACTGGTGGTGAGTGAATTCTTTATTCTGATTCCATAGAACAGTATGAGTCCCACAGGAACTCTGGAACATCATATACCTTTTCTGAACACAGTGGACTTTTGATTCTTGGTGGCACAGAACGCCCTTCCAGAGATGAGATATTCTGGAGATTTCCGCTGCACTCCTGACAAGCCGCCATGTTCCTTTTAGGGAAGAGAGGTTTCCGGCTCACCACTCTCCCGTTTTTGCACAGAGTCTTTCTAATGGTTGAGTCCTGAACATTCACCTGAGCCGAGGCCAGAGAGGCCTGCAGTTCCCGGGACCAGGCAGAAGGCTTCTTCTTGACTTCACTGATGATGATCCTTCTGGCCTGGGGGGAGATTTTCGCAGGATGACCACTCCTAGGTAGATTCACCACCGTTCCAAACTTCTTCCACTTGGTGAGAATGGCTCTGACTGTAGTCCGATTGAGGTCCAGGGCCTTGGAGATGGTGGTGTAACCCTGTCCACACTGATAGACTTCAGCCACCTTTCTCCGAAGGTCTGCCGAAATCTCACTGGAGCGCGACTCCCCACACTCCGACAACTCTGCATTTCCTGGCAAAGGTTCAAACAGATAAAGATTAGAGGCTCAGTCATAGACTGCACTGGGGACATTAGAGTGTCAGCTCCTGGGCTCAGTCATAGACTGTACTGGGGACATTTTTTTAACATAAAGTTTTTTATTTAATAAAAGCAAATACAAAAAAAAAACATACAGATGATACATTTAGCAGTGGTTACAGTACAAGGTGTACAGATGTTTAGCAGCAGATGTTACAAAACAAATCCCACAACACATATATATCTATGAAAATACCACGAATAGGTCAATAGGAACAATGATGGAGGGGGGAGGGGTACACATGAATTGAGAATTTTGTGGCTACGTCCCCTCTATAACCTCCCTGTCTCTCCCTTAATAGTATACTAGTAGCTTCAGCTTCGTGTAAAATATAGCTATATACTATATAGGCCTAGGGGGGCTCCCTTGATTAATAGTTGACCCATCATGGGGATCAATGGTATGTAAATAAATTACATCAGTCAGAGTCGATATGTCCATTGTGCAGAAAGGGGAGTCCCGCGCCCGCGTGTTAACTCTATTCCAATTCCAAATGTTCCGCACCTATCCAGGGATCCCAGATTTTCCCGAATTTTTTTGGGCAGTTGCGACTTAAATACGTTAGCTTATATATCGGCAGTGCTTTATTAATGAGGTTTTTCCAAAAGCCTATTGATGGGGAGGCAGATCCCTTCCAATGTAGCAAGAGCGCCTTTCTAGCATAGAAGGCTGCGTAGAATATAAAGAGTTTTTTAGCTCGGGATGTATCTAGTGTGTCAACTATTCCAAGCAGTAAGGGTATTGGATCACAGGGGACTTTTAATTTGCCAATTCGATTTAACGTATTAACTACGCCTCTCCAAAACGCCTTTGTATAGCGGCAAGACCATACCATGTGGAAGAAGGAGCCCTCCTCCGCTGCACACTTGGGGCACATCGGGTTATTAGTAGGGTATATTTTGGCTAGACGCTGAGGGGAGAAGTAGGCTCTGTGCAAAAATTTTAGCTGGGTGAATCTGTCTCTGGCAGAGATTACTAGGGGCAAGTATTGCTGGATACCCTCCTCCCAGTCGTCATCAGCAAGCGAAGGTATATCCTTCTGCCAAACCAAAAGCAGTTGCGAGACTTTAGATGTGTCTAGGCCCGCCAGGGCCGCGTATAGGTTGGATAGGATCTTTCCTTCACCCTCCTCGCCCAACAGTCGCTCAAGCCCGGTAGTCATGAGTGTCGGGGGAGTGGGAAATTGGGAGTGGTAGGCATGTCAGAGCTGTAGGTATCTGAAGAACATGCTATTGGGTAGTCTCTTTTGTTGTTTTAAGGCATCAAAGGGAAGTAGGCCATCTCCCGACACTATGTCCGCCATGGTGGTTATTCCGTAACGGGCCCATAGCACAGGGTCCGGGATGGTCTGGAAGTGCGACAACCGCGGGTTCCCCCACAGGGGAGTGCGGGGGGACCAGCTGTCCGCCTCCCTGATCTTGCCTCTGACTGTCTCCCAGACCTTCAAAGTAGTTTTCATTGAGGTGGTAACACCAGAGTTAGATCTGGGCCCTCTGTGTATCAGGTTTCTCAATTCTGAGTATGAACCCAGCAAAGCCGCCTCCAGCGTGGAAGCAGGGTTCGCTGGTTCCTCAGACATCCACCATCGGAGGGTAACCAACACCGCCGCCCAATAGTACTTTTGGAAAGACGGTAAGGCAAGTCCCCCCAACGTCAGAGGGAGTTGTAAAGTGGATTTAGAGATTCTAGGTATGCTACCGTTCCATATAAATGCAGTAATCACGGTGTCAATTTTTTTGAAAAAGGTATTCGGTATGTGTACCGGTGTCTGTCTGAAGACATAAAGAAATTTTGGCAGTATGGACATTTTTATCAAGTTCACTCTACCTACTGGGGTTAGGGGCAGTGTTTTCCAAATGGTGCATTTTTGGGTCAGAGTAGACAATATAGGGGATAGGTTGAGGGGAATAAACTGCGCAAAATCTCTGTGTATTTCTATTCCCAGATACCTAAATTGGGAGACTATTCTGAGGGGAGTATTAACAGGTATCGAGGCTTTCCCCGGGCGCAATGCAAAAATTACCGATTTGGTCCAGTTAATACAAACGCCAGAGAACCCACCAAAAGTGTTAATAAGTGACAGGGCAGCCCCCAGGGAATCGCTGGTATTCCTAAGGTACAGCAGGGTGTCATCCGCGTATAGGGATATCTTTTCGAGTACCGTACCAATCATAATTCCGGTAACGGAAGGGGAGGATCAGAGAAGGATTGCCATTGGTTCTATGGCCAGGGCGAACAGAGCAGGGGAGAGTGGGCAGCCCTGCCGGGTACCCCTGTGCAGATAGAAGGGTGGCGAGATCGTCGTTCCCGTACGGACCCTAGCCCGTGGAGAGGTATAAAGGGTCTGTATCCAGGATATAAATTTGGGACGTACTGGGGACATTAGAGTGTCAGCTCCTGGGCTCAGTCATAGACTATAGTGGGGACATTAGAGTGTCAGCTCCTGGGCCCAGTCATAGACTATAGTGGGGACATTAGAGTGTCAGCTCCTGGGCTCAGTCATAGACTGCACTAGGGACATTAGAGTGTCAGCTCCTGGGCTCAGTCATAGACTGCACTAGGGACATTAGAGTGTCAGCTCCTGTGCTCAGTCATAGACTATACTGGGGACATTGGAGTGTCAGCTCCTGGGCTCAGTCATAGACTATAGTGTGGACATTAGAGTGTCAGCTCCTGGGCTCAGTCATAGACTATAGTGGTGACATTGGAGTGTCAGCTCCTGGGCTCAGTCATAGACTATAGTGGGGACATTAGAGTGTCAGCTCCTGGGCCCAGTCATAGACTATAGTGTGGACATTAGAGTGTCAGCTCCTGGGCTCAGTCATAGACTATAGTGGGGACATTGGAGTGTCAGCTCCTGGGCCCAGTCATAGACTATAGTGTGGACATTAGAGTGTCAGCTCCTGGGCTCAGTCGTAGACTATAGTGGTGACATTAGAGTGTCAGCTCCTGGGCTCAGTCATAGACTGCACTGGGGACATTAGAGTGTCAGCTCCTGGGCTCAGTCATAGACTATAGTGGGGACATTAGAGTGTCAGCTCCTGGGCTCAGTCATAGACTATACTGGGGACATTAGAGTGTCAGCTCCTGGGCTCAGTCATAGACTATACTGGGGACATTGGAGTGTCAGCTCCTGGGCTCAGTCATAGACTATAGTGGGGACATTGGAGTGTCAGCTCCTGGGCTCAGTCATAGACTATAGTGGGGACATTAGAGTGTCAGCTCCTGGGCTCAGTCATAGACTATAGTGGGGACATTAGAGTGTCAGCTCCTGGGCTCAGCCATAGACTATAGTGGGGACATTAGAGTGTCAGCTCCTGGACTCAGCCATAGACTATAGTGGGGACTTTAGAGTGTCAGCTCCTGGACTCAGTCATAGACTATAGTGGGGACATTAGAGTGTCAGCTCCTAGACTAAGTCATAGACTATAGTGGGGACATTAGAGTGTCAGCTCCTGGGCTCAGCCATAGACTATAGTGGAGACATTGGAGTGTCAGCTCCTGGACTCAGTCATAGACTATAGTAGGGACATTAGAGTGTCAGCTCCTGGGCTCAGCCATAGACTATAGTGGGGACTTTAGAGTGTCAGCTCCTGGGCTCAGTCATAGACTGCACTGGGGACATTGGAGTGTCAGCTCCTGGACTCAGTCATAGACTATAGTGGGGACATTAGAGTGTCAGCTCCTGGACTAAGTCATAGACTATAGTGGGGACATTAGAGTGTCAGCTCCTGGACTCAGTCATAGACTATAGTGGGGACATTAGAGTGTCAGCTCCTGGGCTCAGTCATAGACTATAGTGGGGACATTGGAGTGTCAGCTCCTGGGCTCAGTCATAGACTATAGTGGGGACATTAGAGTGTCAGCTCCTGGGCTCAGCCATAGACTATAGTAGGGACATTAGAGTGTCAGCTCCTGGACTCAGTCATAGACTATAGTGGGGACATTAGAGTGTCAGCTCCTGGGCTCAGTCATAGACTATAGTGGGGACATTAGAGTGTCAGCTCCTGGACTCAGTCATAGACTATAGTGGGGACATTAGAGTGTCAGCTCCTGGGCTCAGCCATAGACTATAGTAGGGACATTAGAGTGTCAGCTCCTGGACTAAGTCATAGACTATAGTGGGGACATTAGAGTGTCAGCTCCTGGGCTCAGTCATAGACTATAGTGGGGACATTAGAGTGTCAGCTCCTGGACTCAGTCATAGACTATAGTGGGGACATTAGAGTGTCAGCTCCTGGGCTCAGTCATAGACTATAGTGGGGACATTGGAGTGTCAGCTCCTGGGCTCAGTCATAGACTATAGTGGGGACATTAGAGTGTCAGCTCCTGGGCTCAGTCATAGACTATAGTGGGGACATTAGAGTGTCAGCTCCTGGGCTCAGTCATAGACTATAGTGGGGACAATAGAGTGTCAGCTCCTGGGCTCAGCCTCCCTGTAGGCGGTCCTCAGTAATGATCACACTCACCTCTCCTCCAGGTCACATGATCTCTCTGCCCACTGTTGATGGGCGGGACCTCTGCTGAAGACAAGATCATGTGACGTTCCGCCCCCTAATAGGACTATTAGTGTTCTTTCCCCGCCAACCGAAGAGAACCAAATGTTTCTCTGGCTCCTCCCACTTCCGGCATTTGTGTTTACTTCCGGGTGAGGAGTGTATTTACCTTCCGGGGTCGGTGGAGGAGGGGTGAGAGGTGAATGGTGCCATATAGTAGAGACTGCAGAGCATGTGAGGGACAGAGCGCTCCCCTCCCCCTCTGTGACCCCCTTATAGGATAGAATGACCCCCATTCCTCCCTGTATGAGGTGTCAGCCCTGCCCTCTGTGTGTGTCACACCCTCTGTAGATGTTTATCACCCAGGGGTGCACAGGACACAGTTCTCCTGGATCAGTGCCAGGACTTGCCATGGTCTCACCAGGCCGGCACCATGACCAGCGCACTTCCCTTTCTTCCTAAATTTTGGGGGTGCAGCTCTGCGTGTCACCCCCCCCCCCCCCCCCCCCCGGGCAGGGTCATGTACTGTCATTGTGCGCGCAAGATGGCCGCCATCACCATGGCAATGCATGACCCTGTCTGGGGGGGAGGGGGGCGACCCCAACATTCAGGAAGACACATCCAATAACACTCTGGGTCCGGGTAGTGCGCCATCATTCGTTACCATGGTGATGGGTGCTCAGCTTGTCCGCACCATGGCAATGCATGACCCTCCCCCCACCCCAAGGTGGGCGACATGAAGAGGAACCCCCAACATTCAGGAGGAAAAGAAATCCGTCTCCCCCCCACCGCCTCACACTCCTCTCTGATTGGGGGGCTCCTTGATTCGGGGGCTGTGTGAGTGAGTGGGGTGCTCTGGTATTGGGGTACTCTAATGTGAACGGGGACTCTGGTGGGATCAGGGGGACTTCTGATGTGAAGGGGGGACTCCGCCGTACACTATACTGGGGGCATTAGAGTGTCAGCTCCTGGGCTTAGTCATAAACTATAGTGGGGACATTAGAGTGTCAGCTCTTGGGCTCAGTCATAGACTGTACTGGGGACATTAGAGTGTCAGTTCCTGGGCTCAGTCATAGACTGTACTGGGGGCATTAGAGTGTCAGCTCCTGGGCTCAGTCATAGACTGTACTGGGGACATTAGAGTGTCAGCTCCTGAGCTCAGTCATAGACTGTACTGGGGGCATTAGAGTGTCAGTTCCTGGGCTCAGTCATAGACTATAGTGGGGACATTGGAATGTTCTTACCTCCCTTGCGCCCGCTTTCCTTTTCTTTTCTCATTAGGTTTGTATTGCTCTCGCAGTGCCATGATGGAGAGCACAGAACTCAGGAGATTGCGGAAGAAACTGAGACAGATTGAGACATTAGAACACCTTCCCCGGGAGCTGAGCCCCTGTGAGACCACCAAGGTACAGTATAAGGGGGTCTGGAGGGGATCCCCTCACACACATTGCTCAGGATTGGCTTCCGATGTCTGGAGAAATGATGTTCTGCTGAGACCAAAATACACGGGGAGATAAACTGCATGACAAAGAGACGCAGGAGATCAGCAGCATTTATAGCAAAAACAGATGAAAAAAATAAATAAAACAGAACAATATAGAAAATAAAAATGGTGATGTTTTTTAACGATATTTAGTGTTCGGGTTTTACATCTACTTATAATCGTAGCTCTATATATTCCGCTCTCAGATATGCCACAGATTGATTTAATGATTGTACAGATCAGTTATGAGGCAGAGGAGCCCATAGTAACCAATCAGCTGTGATCACTGCAGCCTGTCAGTGCAATGTATGGGCTCAGCACTCACAGCTGTCACTCCCAGCCACAGGAATCACATTCCCACCATAGGGATTTGCAGAGTCATTAAACACTGAGAATCCCAGCGGAGTGATGTGTGTGTTCCAGGGGCAAGATACAGGCGAGAGACCAGGGGCGGCTCCAGACAATTTTTTTTGGGGGTGCTGAAAGTATAAGTGGTGGTGCTAGTGCGGCACGTGTCGCCCTCTTGTGGGCGTGGTCAAAAAGTGGGTGTTTTTTCAAGGTCTCTCCCATTGTATAGACAAAATTGGGCCTTTGGGCACACAGAATTGATTGTTGGAGTATAACAAGCTCAAATGGAACCAGCGATGATAAACCCCAGCATGTATAAGGCCCAGAGCAGGAGAGTGACCCCATATACAGTGTTGCAGCAGGACAGTGACCCCCATATACAGTGCCCACAGCAAGACAGCGACCACATATACAGTGCCCACACCAGGACAGTGCCCCCATATACAGTGCCCACACCAGGACAGCGACCCCATATACAGTGCCCACAGCAGGAGAGTTCCCTTTTTAGAGTGGTCCCTTAGAGAGAGTGCCCAGAGCAGGAGAGAGGCCCCTTACACAGTACCCACAGCAGGATGGTGACCCCATACACAGTGCTCACAGCACAACGGTGACCCCATTACACAGTGCCCACAGCACAACGGTGACCCATTACACAGTGCCCACAGCACAACGGCGACCCATTACACAGTGCCCACGGCAGGACAGTGAACCCATACACAGTGCCCACAGCAGGAGAGTTCCCTCTCTAGAGTGCCCAGAGCAGAACAGTGGCCCCTTTAGAGCGCCCAGATCAGGAGAATTCCCCCTTAGAGAGAGTGCCCTTTATAGCACCCAGAGAAGGAGAATGGCCCCTTTAGAGCACCCGGAGCAGAAGAGTGGCCCCTTACCCAGTGCCCACAGCACAACGGTGACCCCATACACAGTGCCCACAGCAGGACGGTGACTCCATACACAGTGCCCACAACATAACGGTGACCCCATACACAGTGCCCACAACATAACGGTGACCCCATACACAGTGCCCACAGCACAACGGTGATCCCGATACACAGTGCCCACAGCACAATAGTGACCCATTACACAGTGCCCACAGCCAGATGGTGACCCAATACACAGTGCCCACAGCAGGAGAGTTCCCTCATTAGAATGCCCAGAGCAGAACAGTGGCCCCTTAGAGTGCCCAGAGCAGGAGAGTGGCCCCTTACACAGTGCCCACAGCAGGATGGTGACCCCCATACATAGTGCCCACAGCAGGACGGGTGACCCCATACACAGTGCCCACAGCACAATGGCGACCCCATTACACAGTGCCCACAGCACAACGGTGACCCCATTACACAGTTCCCACAGCACAATGGTGACCCATTACACAGTGCCCACGGCAGGACAGTGACCAGAGCAGGAGAGTTCACTCTTTAGAGTGCCCAGAGCAGAACAGTGGCCCCTTTAGAGTGCCCAGAGCAGGAGAGTTCCACCTTAGAGAGAGTGCCCTTTATAGCGCCCAGAGCAGGAGAGTGGCCCCTTTAGAGCGCCCAGAGCAGGAGAGTGGCCCCTTACCCAGAGCCCACAGCACAACGGTGACCCCATAAACAATGCTCACAGCATGATGGTGACCCCATACACATTGCCCACAGCACGACGGTGGCCCCATACACAATGCTCACAGCACAACTGTGACCCCATACACAGTGCCCACAGCACAACTGTGACCCCATACACAGTGCCCACAGCACTACGGTGACCCCATACACAGTGCTCACAGCATGATGGTGACCCCATACACATTGCCCACAGCAGGACGGTGACTCCATACACAGTGCCCACAGCGCGACGGTGACCCCATACACAGTGCTCACAGCATGATGGTGACCCCATATACATTGCCCACAGCAGGACGGTGACTCCATACACAGTGCCCACAGCACGACGGTGACCCCATACACAGTGCTCACAGCACAACTGTGACCCCATACACAGTGCCCACAGCACAACAGTGACCCCATTACATAGTGCCCACAGCCAGATGGTGACCCATTACATAGTGCCCACAGCCAGATGGTGACCCAATACACAGTGCCCACAGCAGGAGAGTTCCCTCATTAGAGTGCCCAGAGCAGAACAGTGGCCCCTTAGAGTGCTCAGGGCAGGAGAGTGGCCCCTTTAGAGCTCCCAGAGCAGGAGAGTTCCCCCTTAGAGAGAGTGCCCTTTAGAGTGCCCAGAGCTGGAGAGTGGCCCCTTACCCAGTGCCCACAGCACAACGGTGACTCCATACACAGTGCCCACAGCACAACGGTGACTCCATACACAGTGCCCACAGCAGGACGGTGACTCCATACACAGTGCCCACAGCAGGAGGGTGACCCCATACACAGTGCCCACAGCAGGAGGGTGACCCCATACACAGTGCCCACAGCAGGATGGTAACCCCATACACAGTGCCCACAGCAGGACAGTGATCCCATACACAGTGCACACAGCACAACAGTGACCCCATATACAGTGCCCAAAGCACGACGGTGACCCCATACACAGTGCCCACAGCACCACGGTGACCCCATACACAGTGCCCACAGCACAACCAACAGTGACCGCATACACATTTCCCACAGCACAACGGTGACCCCACACACAGTGCCCACAGCACGACGCTGACCACGTACACAGTGCCCACAGCACGATGCTGACCCCATACTCAGTGCCCACAGCACGACGGTGACCCCATGCACAGTGCCCACAGCAGGACAGTGACCCCATACACAGTGCCCACAGCAGGACAGTGACCCCATACACAGTGCCCACAGCAGGACGGTGACCCCATACACGGTGCCCACAGCACGATGGTGACCCCCATACACAGTGCCCACAGCACAACGGTGACCCCATAAACAGTGCCCACAGCACGACACTGACCCCGTACACAGTGCCCACAGCAGGATGGTGACCCCATACACAGTGCCCACAGCAGGATGGTGACCCCATACACAGTGCCCACAGCAGAAAGGTGACCCCATACACAGTGCCCACAGCAGGACTGTGACCCCATACACAGTGCCCACAGCAGGAAGGTGACCCCATACACAGTGCCCACAGCAGGACGATGACCCCATACACAGTGCCCACAGCACAATGGTGACCCCATACACAGTGCCCACAGCAGGACGGTGACCCCATACACAGTGCCCACAGCAGGAGGGTGACCCCATACACAGTGCCCACAGCACAACAGTGACCCCATACACAGTGCCCACAGCACGATGGTGACCCCACACACAGTGCCCACAGCACAACGGTGACCCCATACACAGTGCCCACAGCACGACGGTGACCCCACACACAGTACCCACACCACAACGGTGACTCCATACACAGTGCCCAGAGCACAACGGTGACTCCATACACAGTGCCCACAGCAGGACGGTGACTCCATACACAGTACCCATAGCAGGAGGGTGACCCCATACACAGTGCCCACAGCAGGAGGGGGACCCCATACACAGTGCCCACAGCAGGACGGTGACCCCATACACAGTGCCCACAGCAGGACGGTGACCCCATAAACAGTGCCCACAGCAGGACAGTGATCCCATACACAGTGCACACAGCACAACAGTGACCCCATACACAGTGCCCACAGCACGACGGTGACCCCATACACAGTGCCCACAGCATGACGGTGACTCCATACACTGTGCCCACAGCTCGACGGTGACCACATACACAGTGCCCACAGCACCACGGTGACCCCATACACAGTGCCCACAGCACAATGGTGACCGCATACACAGTGCCCATAGGACGACGGTGACCCCACACACAGTGCCCACAGCACAACGGTGACCCCATTACACAGTTCCCACAGCACAATGGTGACCCATTACACAGTGCCCACGGCAGGACAGTGACCAGAGCAGGAGAGTTCACTCTTTAGAGTGCCCAGAGCAGAACAGTGGCCCCTTTAGAGTGCCCAGAGCAGGAGAGTTCCACCTTAGAGAGAGTGCCCTTTATAGCGCCCAGAGCAGGAGAGTGGCCCCTTTAGAGCGCCCAGAGCAGGAGAGTGGCCCCTTACCCAGAGCCCACAGCACAACGGTGACCCCATAAACAATGCTCACAGCATGATGGTGACCCCATACACATTGCCCACAGCACGACGGTGGCCCCATACACAATGCTCACAGCACAACTGTGACCCCATACACAGTGCCCACAGCACAACTGTGACCCCATACACAGTGCCCACAGCACTACGGTGACCCCATACACAGTGCTCACAGCATGATGGTGACCCAATACACATTGCCCACAGCAGGACGGTGACTCCATACACAGTGCCCACAGCGCGACGGTGACCCCATACACAGTGCTCACAGCATGATGGTGACCCCATATACATTGCCCACAGCAGGACGGTGACTCCATACACAGTGCCCACAGCACGACGGTGACCCCATACACAGTGCTCACAGCACAACTGTGACCCCATACACAGTGCCCACAGCACAACAGTGACCCCATTACATAGTGCCCACAGCCAGATGGTGACCCATTACATAGTGCCCACAGCCAGATGGTGACCCAATACACAGTGCCCACAGCAGGAGAGTTCCCTCATTAGAGTGCCCAGAGCAGAACAGTGGCCCCTTAGAGTGCTCAGGGCAGGAGAGTGGCCCCTTTAGAGCTCCCAGAGCAGGAGAGTTCCCCCTTAGAGAGAGTGCCCTTTAGAGTGCCCAGAGCTGGAGAGTGGCCCCTTACCCAGTGCCCACAGCACAACGGTGACTCCATACACAGTGCCCACAGCACAACGGTGACTCCATACACAGTGCCCACAGCAGGACGGTGACTCCATACACAGTGCCCACAGCAGGAGGGTGACCCCATACACAGTGCCCACAGCAGGAGGGTGACCCCATACACAGTGCCCACAGCAGGATGGTAACCCCATACACAGTGCCCACAGCAGGACAGTGATCCCATACACAGTGCACACAGCACAACAGTGACCCCATATACAGTGCCCAAAGCACGACGGTGACCCCATACACAGTGCCCACAGCACCACGGTGACCCCATACACAGTGCCCACAGCACAACCAACAGTGACCGCATACACATTTCCCACAGCACAACGGTGACCCCACACACAGTGCCCACAGCACGACGCTGACCACGTACACAGTGCCCACAGCACGATGCTGACCCCATACTCAGTGCCCACAGCACGACGGTGACCCCATGCACAGTGCCCACAGCAGGACAGTGACCCCATACACAGTGCCCACAGCAGGACAGTGACCCCATACACAGTGCCCACAGCAGGACGGTGACCCCATACACGGTGCCCACAGCACGATGGTGACCCCCATACACAGTGCCCACAGCACAACGGTGACCCCATAAACAGTGCCCACAGCACGACACTGACCCCGTACACAGTGCCCACAGCAGGATGGTGACCCCATACACAGTGCCCACAGCAGGATGGTGACCCCATACACAGTGCCCACAGCAGAAAGGTGACCCCATACACAGTGCCCACAGCAGGACTGTGACCCCATACACAGTGCCCACAGCAGGAAGGTGACCCCATACACAGTGCCCACAGCAGGACGATGACCCCATACACAGTGCCCACAGCACAATGGTGACCCCATACACAGTGCCCACAGCAGGACGGTGACCCCATACACAGTGCCCACAGCAGGAGGGTGACCCCATACACAGTGCCCACAGCACAACAGTGACCCCATACACAGTGCCCACAGCACGATGGTGACCCCACACACAGTGCCCACAGCACAACGGTGACCCCATACACAGTGCCCACTGCACGACGGTGACCCCACACACAGTACCCACACCACAACGGTGACTCCATACACAGTGCCCAGAGCACAACGGTGACTCCATACACAGTGCCCACAGCAGGACGGTGACTCCATACACAGTACCCATAGCAGGAGGGTGACCCCATACACAGTGCCCACAGCAGGAGGGGGACCCCATACACAGTGCCCACAGCAGGACGGTGACCCCATACACAGTGCCCACAGCAGGACGGTGACCCCATAAACAGTGCCCACAGCAGGACAGTGATCCCATACACAGTGCACACAGCACAACAGTGACCCCATACACAGTGCCCACAGCACGACGGTGACCCCATACACAGTGCCCACAGCATGACGGTGACTCCATACACTGTGCCCACAGCTCGACGGTGACCACATACACAGTGCCCACAGCACCACGGTGACCCCATACACAGTGCCCACAGCACAATGGTGACCGCATACACAGTGCCCATAGGACGACGGTGACCCCACACACAGTGCCCACAGCACAACGGTGACCCCATACACAGTGCCCACAGCACAACAGTGACCCCATACACAGTGCCTACAGCACAACGGTGACCCCATACACAGTGCCCACAGCACGACGCTGACCACGTACACAGTGCACACAGCACGATGCTGACCCCATACTCAGTACCCACAGCACGACGCTGACCCCATACACAATGCCCACAGCACGATGCTGACCCCATACTCAGTGCCCACAGCACGATGGTGACCCCATACACAGTGCCCACAGCAGGAGGGTGACCCCATACACAGTGCCCATAGCACAACGGTGACCCCACACACAGTGCCCACAGCACAACGGTGACCCCATACACAGTGGCCACAGCACGATGGTGACCCCATGCACAGTGCCCACAGCACGATGGTGACCCCATACACAGTGCCCACAGCAGGAGGGTGACCCCATACACAGTGCCCACAGCACAAAGGTGACCCCATACACAGTGCCCACAGCACAACGGTGACCCCATACACAGTGCCCACAGCACAACGCTGACCCCGTACACAGTGCCCACAGCAGGATGGTGACCCCATACACAGTGCCCACAGCAGGATGGTGACCCCATACACAGTGCCCACAGCAGAAAGGTGACCCCATACACAGTGCCCACAGCACAATGGTGACCCCATACACAGTGCCCACAGCAGGAGGGTGACCCCATACACAGTGCCCACAGCAGGAGGACGACCCCATACACAGTGCCCACAGCACCACGGTGACCCCATACACAGTGCCCACAGCCCCACGGTGACCCCATACACAGTGCCCACAGCAGGACGGTGACCCCATACACAGTGCCCACAGCACAATTTTGACCCCATACACAGTGCCCACAGCAGGAGGGTGACCCCATACACAGTGCCCACAGCAGGAAGGTGACCCCATACACAGTGCCCACAGCACCACGGTGACCCCATACACAGTGCCCACAGCCCCACGGTGACCCCATACACAGTGCCCACAGCAGGACGGTGACCCCATACACAGTGCCCACAGCACAATGGTGACCCCATACACAGTGCCCACAGCAGGAGGGTGACCCCATACACAGTGCCCACAGCACCACGGTGACCCCATACACAGTGCCCACAGCCCCACGGTGACCCCATACACAGTGCCCACAGCAGGACGGTGACCCCATACACAGTGCCCACAGCACAATGGTGAATCCATACACAGTGCCCACAGCAGGAGGGTGACCCCATACACAGTGCCCACAGCAGGAGGACGACCCCATACACAGTGCCCACAGCACAACGGTGACCCCATACACAGTGCCCACAGCACGACGGTGACCCCACACACAGTACCCACAGCACAACGGTGACCCCATACACAGTGTCCACAGTACAACGGTGACCCTATACACAGTGCAAGAGCAGGAATGTGACCCCATGGAGTCCAATGGTGCACTGTTATGGGGACACCTGATCATCATTTGTTCACTGTAAGTAGCATACACAAGCACTCCTGATCTGCGTGACATTCTAATGATTGCAGTACATGTGCCCAATAAGAGGGCTGATATCAGAGGATTTCACTGCTCAGTCCAGGTCAGGCATGGCCCTCAGTCAGTGCCTGTATAATGCAGCATGCCGCTATAGATCAGAGGACTGGAAAGCCCTCCCCCTCCCTTCCAGGCTCAGCAGCTACATAAAAAACAGAAGGATGCCTGCAGCAGTGATCAGCCTCGCTCCCCCTAAGCCTTCCTCCTCGGAGCACACCATGTGACACACACACCCCTCTTGTCCTCTGAGACTGGCAGGCTCAGTCAGCTCTGCAGACTGCAATGCACTGAGTGCAACAGCTCCGTTCTGCTCCCTCCCTCCTCCTCTCTCTCCTTAGAATACCTGCTTCCTCCAGGTTCCTGGGGCACTGCACAGGGCTGGGCTCTCTTGGCTTCTTCCATCCCATTCATTTTTGGTGGGAAATACAGGAGATAGCACGTGTCACCACCCAGCACTGGATCAATCCACCACTGATGCAGGCTCCTCACCACCCAGCCCCTGCCGGGTCTAACTGATCATTAGCGGCTTATTCGGAGGTATCCCTCCACTTTACAAAAGAGTCCGTAGCCTCTTGCAGACAGGATTCACAGCAGGTACCAAATAATTTTTTAAAAATCCCATGACGGTACTGTAATACCTCTGTGGAAATTTTGGGGGTGCTATGAGGGTGCTTGAATATTTTTTGGGGGAGCTTCAGCACACCCAAGCACCCACCTGGCGCCGCCACTGTAAGAGACCAATGTACAGTATCTGACACCCCTCAGTGGCATTTGTGTAAATCTTTTCTTCTATCTTTTCATGTGACAACACTGAAGAAATGACACTTGTCTACAATGTAAAGTAGTGAGTGTACAGCTTGTATAACAGTGTAAATTTGCTGTCCCCTCAAAATAACTCATCACACAGCCATTAATGTCTAAACCGCTGGCAACAAAAGTCAGTACACCCCTAAGTGAAAATGCCCAAATTGGGCCCAATTAGCCATTTTCCCTCCCCGTTGTCATGTGACTCGTTAGTGTTACAAGGTCTCAGGTGTGAATTGGGAGCAGGTGTGTTAAATTTGGTGTTATCGCTCTCACTCTCTCATACTGGTCACTGGAAGTTCATCATGGCACCTCATGGCAAAGAACTCTCTGAGGTTCTGAAAAAAAGAATAGTTGCTCTACATAAAGATGGCCTAGGCCAGTGATGGTGAACCTTGGCACCCCAGATGTTTTGGAACCACATTTCCCATGATGCTCAATTACATTGCAGAGTCCATGAGCATCATGGGAAATGTAGTTCCAAAACATCTGGGGTGCCAAGGTTCTCCATCACTGGCCTAGTCTATAAGAAGATTGCCAAGACCCTGAAACTGAGCTGCAGCACGGTGGCCAAGACCATACAGTGGTATAATAGGACAGGTTCCACTCAGAACAGGCCTCGCCATGGTCCACCAAAGAAGTTGAGGTCACATGATCAGCGTCATATCCAGAGGTTGTCTTTGGGAAATAGACGTATGAGTGCTGCCAGCATTGCTGCAGAGGTTGTAGGGGTGGGGGGTCAGCCTGTCAGTGATCAGACCATACGCCGCACACTGCATCAAATTGGTCTGCATGGCTGTCATCCCAGAAGGAAGCCTCTTCTAAACATGATGTACAAGAAAGTCCGCAAACAGTTTGCTGAAGACAAGCAGACTAAGGACATGGATTACTGGAACCATGTCCTGTGGTCTGATGAGACCAAGATAAACGTATTTGGTTCAGATGGTGACAAGCGTGTGTGGCGGCAACCAGGTGAGGAGGACAAAGACAAGTGTGTCTTGTCTACAGTCAAGCATGATGGTGGGAGTGTCATGGTCTGGGACTGCATGAGTGCTGCCGGCACTGGGGGGCTACAGATCATTGAGGGAACCATGAATGCCAACATGTACTGTGACCTACTGAAGCAGAGCATGATCCCTTCCCTTCAGGGACTGGGCCGCAGGGCAGTATTCCAACATGATAACCACCCCAAACACACCTCCAAGACCACCACTGCCTTGCTAAAGAAGCTGAGGGTAAAGGTGATGGACTGGCCAAGCATGTCTCCAGACCTAAACCCTATTGATCATCTGTGGGACATCCTCAAACGGAAGGTGGAGGAGCACAAGGTCTCTAACATCCACCAGCTCTGTGATGTCATCATGGAGGAGGTGAAGAGGACTCCAGTGACAACCTGTGAAGCTCTGGTGACCTCCATGCCCAAGAGGGTTAAGGCAGTGCTGGAAAATAATGGTGGCCACACAAAATATTGACACTTTGGGTCCAATTTGGACATTTTCACTTAGGGATGTACTGACTTTTGTTGCCAGCGGTTTAGACATTAATGGCTGTGTGTTGAGTTATTTTAAGGGGACAGCAAATTTACACTGTTATACAAGCTGTACACTCACTACTTTACATTGTAGCCAAGTGTCATTTCTTCAGTGTTGTCACATGAAAAGAGAGAAGAAAAGATTTGCAGAAATGTGAGTGAGGGATGTACTTACTTTTGTAAGATACTGTGTTCCTTTTTATTCTGTAAACCCTGACAACAAACTTCTATTATTTGTTCCAATTTTTTCCAGATATATACTATTGAACGTATTTTGTTATATTTGTTTGCTAGGTGCATAGAAAGTCTGTAGATCCTGCCAGAAATGTGGTCAGCTGATAACTTCCTGTGCTCTTTGCCTCTGTTGACTGTCGTCAGCCCCACGACTCCCCGCTCCCTCTGTGGACTACAGAACCCATTTTCTTTATCTTATGAGGATGAGAAGTCGGGGAGTTGTTCTGTACTCCCAACACACTTCCTGCCCTAGGGTGACAACACTGCTGCTCCATAGATCCAGTAAAATGAGCGTTGTCACCCTGGGACAGGAAGTGTGTTACTGGCAGGATCAGCAGGTGAAAATAAAGGGCAAAAAAATAAAACAAATGCAGCCACCACACCTAAGAAATAGTAAGCTGCAATGTATCACATTTGTGTTCTTGGGATTAGATACACTTTATAAAGAAGGTAACAATGTGCTTCTTCTTCTTTAGGTGTTTCATGTTACAAAGGGATTCTTTGTTCTTCTTCCTTTTCGATGGGGAGTCACAATTTGCGGCGAACGCTGTTCATCCTTTAAAGCAATATCCGTGTCCTCATTACACAACCAAAATACGCGAAGAGCGCCAGGCAATGCGCTGCTTCCTCATGTGCTGGGCCAACAGAAACGGGGCCGGATCGAGTCCGACCAGTTCAGGAGGTTTGTAGAAACTGCTGCGTATTGAGTCACTTCCATGGGAAAAGGTGAAAGTCTGCCGTCATCGGATCAAATTGAAGGATCGAGTAAGATAAAAAATTAAACTGCTTTTTCTGCAGTACTCGCCTATACTTCAGAGCTGTCCCCAGCAGTTCTTCTTTCCCGCCACTAGATGTCCTCAGTCTTCTACGTTGAAGTATTCAGCCCCCTTCCTCTGAGCCCAGGTCGAAATGGATGGACAACGCTTGCGTTATGGTGTAAGTAAGTGTAGAAGTTAGGACTGTTCACCTCAGAGACGATGGAAGTGGGGA
This sequence comes from Lithobates clamitans, assembly GCA_037952925.1. Lineage (NCBI taxonomy): Eukaryota > Metazoa > Chordata > Amphibia > Anura > Ranidae > Lithobates > Lithobates clamitans. The sequence continues at coordinate 102,768 of JBBGZY010002801.1, read as the reverse complement.
TGGACCTATCATATCAATAGAATGAGCAAAAGAAAAAAAGAAAACTAAAAAACGATCTACTAATGGCCAAAACCAATCAACACTATTTTGTACTCCTACTCCTGGACCTCTCTGCTGCCTTTGATACAGTTGACCACCCCCTCCTCCTCAAAAAACTCCACGACTTTGGTCTCCATGACTGTGCTCTTCGCTGGTTCTCCTCCTACTTATCCAACCGCACCTTTAGTGTTTCCTACAACTCTACTTCCTCTTCTCCTCTTCCTTTCTCAGTTGGGGTCCCCCAAGGTTCTGTTCTTGGACCTCTCCTTTTCTCAATCTACACCAACTCCCTGGGTCAGTTGATTGCCTCCCACGGCTTCCAATACCAACTCTACACTGACGACACCCAAATCTATTTCTCTACCCCTCAGCTCACTCCCTCAGTCTCCTCACGTATCACTAATTTACTCTCAGATATATCAGTCTGGATGTCACACCACTTCCTCAAACTCAATCTATCCAAAACCCAACTTATAATTTTTCCTCCCCCATATGCCCCTTCCCCTGATCTCTCGGTTTAAATCGATGACACAACTATCAGCCCATCCCCCACATGCCAAGGTTCTAGGTGTCGTCCTGGACTCTGGACTCTCCTTCAAGCACCACGTCCAATCACTGTCCAAATCCTGCCGCCTCAACCTCCGCAACATCTCCAAAATACGCCCCTTTCTAACCGATGACCCCACAAAGCTCTTAATTCACTCGCTGGTCATCTCTCGCCTCGACTACTGCAACTCCCTTCTCATTGGCCTACCTCTACATAGTCTATCACATCTTCAATCCATCATGAATGCCGCTGCCAGACCCATCCACTTTACCAATCGCTCTGTGTCTGCCACTCCTCTCTGTCAATCCCTCCACTGGCTTCCGGTCAGCCAAAGAATTAAATTCAAAACACTAACAACTACGTACAAAGTCGTCCACAATTTCGCCCCCAGCTACTTCACTAGCCTAGTCTGTAAATACCAACCTACTCGTTCTCTTCGTTCCTCTCAAGACCTCCTACTCTCTAGCTCCCTCGTCACCTCCTCCCATGCTCGCCTCCAGGACTTTTCCAAAGCCTCTCCAATCCTATGGAATGCCCTACCCCAATCTGTCCGCTTATCTCCTACTCTAGTAGCTTTTAGACAATCCCTGAAAACCCTTCTCTTCAGAGAAGCCTATCCTACCCACACCTAACAACTGTATTCTCATTTTCTCCATCAGCTCACCCCCCACAGTTATTACCTTTTGTTTCCACTTGACCCTCCCTTCTATATTGTAAGCTCTAATGATCAGGGCCCTCTGATCCCTCCTGTATTGATTTGTTATTGTAAGTGTACTGTCTGCCCCATGCTGTAAAGCGCTGCGCAAACTGTTGGCGCTATATAAATCCCGTTTATTAATAATAATAATAATAATAATAAATAATTAAACATTAAATATATATAAATTAAATAAAAAAGAATTTTCAAAAAATATATATATATATATAAATTAGTTTTATATATATATATCTATATATATATATATAGATATATATATACATCTATATATATATATATATATATTTTTTTTTTTTTTTTTTTTTTTTTTTTTTTTTAATTAATTACTTTTTATGGGGGGTGGGGCTTAGAGATGTGGAGGAGGTTAACAAGGAACTTTTTCATTAAAGAATTCCAAGAAATTCCATTATATAGATAATATATATATATATATATATATATATATATATATATATATATATATATATATATACAACCCCTGGCAAAAATGATGGAATCACCAGTCCCTGAGGATGTTCCTTCAGTTGTTTATTGTTGTAGAAAAAAAAGCAGATCACAGACATGGCCAAAAACTAAAGGCATTTCAAATGGCAACTTTCTGGCTTTAAGAAACACTAAAAGAAATCAAGAAAAATAATTGTTGTGGCCAGTAACAATTAGATTTATAGATCAAGCACAGGGAATAAATTATGGAATCACTCAATTCTGAGGAAAAAATTATGGAATCACCCTGTAAATTTTCATTACAAACACTAACACCTGCAACAGATTAAATCTGCTTGTTAGTATGTAGGTAAAGAGGGTAAATCATCACGCAGTGTTGCACAAGATGTTGGTTGTTCACAGTCGGCTGTGTCTAAAACATGGACCAAATACAAACAACATGGGAAGGTGGTTAAAGGCAAGCATACTGGTAGACCAAGGAAGACATCAAAGCGTCAAGACAGAAAACTTAAAGCAATATGCATTGAAAACAGAAAATGTACAACAAAACAAATGAGGAACAAATGGGAGGAAAATGGAGTCAACATCTGTGACCGAACTGTAAGAAACCGCCTAAAGGAAATGGGATTTACATAAAGAAAAGCTAAAAGAAAGCCATCTCACCTAAAGACAAAAAAACAAAGTTACAATGGGCTAAGGAAAGGCAATGGTGGACTGTGGATGATTGGATGAAAGTCATATTCAGTGATGAATCTCCAATCTGCATTGGGCAAGGTGATGATGCTGGAACTTTTGTTTGGTGCCGTTCCAGTGAGATTTATGCAGACGACTGTCTGAAGAAAACATGCAAATTTCCACAGCCAATTATGATCTGGGGCTGCATGTCAGGTAAAGGCACTGGGGAGATGGCTGTCATTAAATCTTCAAGAAATGCACAGGTTTACATTGAAATTTTGGACACTTTTCTTATCCCATCTATTGAAGAATGTTTGGGGGATGATGAAATCATTTATCAAGATGATAATGCATCTTACCATAGAGCAAAAACTGTGAAAAAATTCCTTGAAGAAAGACACATAAGGTCAATGTCATGGCCTGCAAACAGTCCGGATCTCAATCCAATTGAAAATCTGTGGTGGAAGTTAAAGAAAATGGTCCATGACAAAGGCTCCATTCTGAAAAGATGATTTGGCAATCAGAGAAGGCTGGAGCCAGATTGATGAAGAGTTCTGTTTATCACTCATTAAGTCAATGCCTCAGAGACTGCAAGCAGTTATAAAAGCCAGAGGTGGTGCAACAAAGTACTAGTGATGTGTTGGAGTGTTATTTTGTTTGTTTGTTTTTCTTGATTCCATAATTTTTTCCTCAGAATTTAGTGATTCCATAATTTATTCCCTGTGCTTGTTCTATAAATCTAACTGTTACTGGCCACCACAATTATTTTTCTTGATTTCTTTTAGTGTTTCTTAAAGCCAGAAAGTTGCCATTTGAAATGCCTTTAGTTTTTGGCCATGTCTGTGATCTGCTTTTTTTCTACAACAATAAACAACTGAAGGAACATCCTCAGGGACTGGTGATTCCATAATTTTTGCCAGGGGTTGTATATATATATATATATAGAAAATGGGGGTATGGCTGGAAATCCTCAACAGATACGGCACCTCATCCCAGTAAGTAAAAAATGGTAGAGAGAGGTGGAGAGGGACTATAGCGGTGCCAATAAAAGGAAAGCGACAAAGAGTACTAAAAGAGACAAGTACATTTTATTCTGTTTACATATATAGAAAAAAGAGAAGCACATAAGATTTACATACATGCACAAATAAAACTGATACAATACATGTAGTGTATAGTAGAGCAGGTCAGGCCTAGGTGTTGTAGGCCAGTAATACAGGTTATCAATTCCTACATGTTTCGCCAAAACATTGGCTTCCTCAGGGAAATGATATGTGCCTGTGCCAAATTTAGAAGGTTCTAAGTAAAAAAAAAAGAAAAAAATATAAGATAACAATACAATTTTGTTTGCATAAAATACAATAAAACAAACCTTTTACTCTTGGAAGCATGACCCGGTAACAGACCAACCCATGTGGGAGGGAAACCCAAACCGGCCACCCACGTACATACCTGACCACTCACAAGGGAGCCGAGCAGGGAGAGGCAACCCAGAAAGGGCCACCGAGGCTGCACCGCATCTATGGCTGTAGGGGGTAGACAGGGACCTAGCAATCAGAGGAAACATATCAATAATTGGTATAGACCACATGGCAACGTATGGGATAGACGTTATCCCAAAACAGGGAAAATAGGGCTAACATAGCCTCAATAGACTTACGATTCTGTGATAAAATCAATGTAAACGCAGGGGCGCCTGTAGCAGTATATTTACATAATAACTTGAGGTAGATCGGTTCGAATAAGAATTATTGCAGTGTGTATGGCTCTATGGCAAGGAAACCAAAAAATAACTAAACTTGAGGCATAAATAAATAAGTGCCTATACGAGTGTAAAAGGATATCTGAGGTGATGATAGGAAGAAAAAAGGAAAGCTTACCTAGATTGATTAGTGAAGACAGCAAAGCTGCCAGTATGCCCCAAAGGGGATATTTTGAATTGCAAAAAACTTGAATAATGTGAAAGCAGTTGACAACAATGTTCATAGAGTCTGTGTTAAAAAGAGAAAAAGCACACAAAGTGTATGAAGCAAAAATGAACAGCCACAATGAAAAAACTAAGCTGACCATTAAAAAGGCAACGATAAACATACCCAAATAGTATGCAGTGACAGTATAGGCGCCCCTGAAGTCCAACAGAGTGGTGAGTGGACTGGCTGGCTCTAATATACCCCCCACACCTGATCAGCACACCTGAGGCTCCAGCACATGCGCCCCGCAGTTTGCACATAGAGCCTACAATGCCCATAGTGCAATGCGGGATGGTTCCGAGTCTCATGACGTGATACTCGGAGAGTTCAATGGGTAGCCTGTCAGTCAGAGCATAGCTGGTGTGATAGCTAGCCAGAACGGATGGTGCAACAAGTGATGTGGAGGGAAAATCACTGCAGGGACCGGAGCAAGGGTGGGCAAGCACTATGAAATGAGTGCTGCCCTTGGGTGTCCATACAGCCAACAGCAGCGCAGGATAGGTGACCCGGACAGGGGAACCAAACCACCACCAGGCATGCAAGGGGCAGAGGATGAAACGAGGGGGCAAATGGGGAGGACCCCCACACGGGGGAAGGGACATCGCGGTAAAAACAACATACCTCAACACCTAGGGAAAGTTGGGAGTGGGTCCCGAATATGGCCCCCCCCCCCCGCTGGTAGACATGTGCATTCGTTTTAGTCCGAATGCATTTTCGTCTGAATTTCAGGTATTTTCGTTATCGTTTTAACAAACGATAACGAAAGTGCAGAGTCCGAAAAACGAAAGATCCGACATAAACAAATGCTTTATTTTCATTTTCGTTGCTACAACAGTTCGATATAGATAGGAGATTCGACATGATGATGACAATAACAATCTGTGTCCATCAAACCTGTGGTCGAATGTGCCTAACCTTAACTCTATTAGTCCAAGATTATTCTACATAGAGAGAAAAGATTTGACATAGAGAGAAAAGATTCGACGTAGGGGAGAATAGATTCGACGTAGGGGAGAAAAGATAAATAATAATGATGATGATGAATGTTATTGGCTGATTGTAACCAAAGAGGAGGAGCAGTAAAATAGCTAGAACTAAGTACACACGTACTTTGGCTTATGGTGTCTGTTGAAAGTTCTAAGAAGATTCGACGGACGAGGTAAACTATACGGCGTCTTACAGTTTAGTTGCTCCGTCGAATCTTCTTTGAACATTCGACAGACACCATAAGCCTTCAATGACAGATTCGACCTTAATTTGGATTTTCGGACTAATGCAATTTTTAACGAAAAACGAAATAAATAAAAACCAATTTCGGGAGTAACTAAATAAATGTATTTTTCGGACGAAAACGAAATTCCAAAACGAAATATTTCAGTGTGCACATGTCTAACCGCTGGTAACCAAGTCATGCGTCCATAAACAAAATACAACATGAAAGTCAAAGGACAATAAATACAAAATACAATTAAGAAAAAACAAAAATAAATAAACGTGATATGTATAAAAAATTATAGAAAGAAAAATATTATAGAAAATATACCGGGAGAAAAGGAAAATGGGACATGGTAAGAATAAGGATAAATAAATATGAAAATATAATAACAACCCAAATGTAATATATCAGTCCATGGTATAGAAAAAGGAAGGGAGGAAGGGGGAGAAAAAAGAGGGGGGGAGAATTAGAAAAGGAAATGGGGGAGGAAAGGAGGAAATGGGGGGGAGGGGAAGGAAAGAAGTGAAAAGAAGGAAGGGGACATGGGAGGGAAAAGGGAGGGTGGCGGAGCAGAAGGTGAGGAAAGGAAAGAGAAGAAATAGAAGCGGGGGGGAGGGAGGGGAAGGGGAACTAAAGACCAAAAAGGCAAACTATACATAATAAGAAGACAGTGAATCTAGCGTAGCATTAACGAAAATAAATTATAAAGGACGTAGGGAGTATCCATGAACTTATAGAAAGAGCTTAAAGCTTATATGTTCATTTAACCCTGGAAACGTAGTGGCATCCAAGTTATGGATCCACTTAGTCTCCAGTTGCAGTAATTTATTGTCAATACTGCCACCTCTCACATGTAGGGGTGCATGTTCGGGGGCGGCGAAGCTGACAGCATGGGGATCATAATTATGTTGTTCTCCAACATGCCTGTTGATAGCTGTGGTAGATACTCGTTTGTACATAAGTTTGATATGATCTCTAATGCGGACTTGGAAAGGTCGTTTGGTCTTGCCGACGTAATACGAGCCGCATCGGCAAGTAGCCAAATATACGACTCCCACCGTCTTACAGGTCACCAGATGTTTGATGGTATAGATAACGGAGATTCCAGATGACGGAGATTCCAGAAGAAGACACGCGAGGAATGGGTCATCATAAAGGAGATTCCAGAAGAAGACACACGAGGAATGGGTCATCATGAAGGAGATTCCAGAAGAATACACTCGAGGAATGGGTCATCATGACAGGGATTCCAGAAGAAGACACACTAGGAATGGATCATCATGATGGGGATTCCAGAAGAAGACACACAATGAATGGGTCATCATGACGGAGATTCCAGAAGAAGACACACGAGGAATGGGTCATCATGACGGAGATTCCAGAAGAAGACACATGAGGAATGGGTCATCATGACGGAGATTCCAGAAGAAGACACACAATGAAGGGGTCATCATGACGGAGATTTCAGAAGAAGACACACAAGGAATGGGTCATCATGACGGAGATTCCAGAAGAAGACACATGAGGAATGGGTCATCATGACGGAGATTCCAGAAGAAGACACACAAGGAATGGGTCATCATGAAGGAGATTCCAGAAGAAGACACGAGGAATGGGTCATCATGATGGAGATTCCAGAAGAAGACACAAGGAATGGGTCATCATGACGAAGATTCCAGAAGAAGACACAAGGAATGGGTCATCATTACGGAGATTCCAGAAGAAGATACAAGGAATGGGTCATCATGGCGGAGATTCCAGAAGAAGACACACAATGAATGGGTCATCATGACGGAGATTCCAGAAGAAGACACACAAGGAATGGGTCATCATGACGGAGATTCCAGAAGAAGACACACGAGGAATGGGTCATCATGAAGGAGATTCCAGAAGAAGACACGAGGAATGGGTCATCATGATGGAGATTCCAGAAGAAGACACAAGGAATGGGTCATCATGACGAAGATTCCAGAAGAAGACACAAGGAATGGGTCATCATTACGGAGATTCCAGAAGAAGACACAAGGAATGGGTCATCATGACCGAGATGTGCCCCATCCAGGCTTTCCTGTGTAGATGACAGGTTCTCTTTAGATGCAGATCTGGATCTCTTGCACAGACCTCCCTTGTTCTGACCTCCGGCTGACTCTCAACATTTGTATCTTATCATAACGAATGCATTTTTTACGATTAGAAAACAAAGAACATTGTTTGATAAACACATTGAATATCTTTTTTATATGCCCTCAAATACCGGTCATTTTCCAGGAATTTTTTCCCTTTACTTATCACTGGCTCCGATCAGCCGTATAAAACTTCATCTATTTAAAGAGACAGCGCACACATGTTGGAAACTTAAAAGGTGGGACAGTTCCAAAATCGACCCGACTCGAGCCAATCCGCACATACAGGACCGCTTAATGAATTATCGGTCAGTAATCGTAAAGCGTATCTAAGAACAAAAATGGAATAAATTACCTTTCCAGTACTTAGATCTATAATAAGCTAATAGATATTAACCTAAAACATATACATCTATAGCTAAATACAGTACATATAAAGATATAATATTGTCAAAGGTATTGGGATGCCAGTATATATACTGTATACCTAGACACAGTATATATACAGTATATAGTTTACATACAAATATATATACGGTTAAATCAGATGGTGAGTAAGCAGTATTTCTGTGGTAGATCACTTTTCAGAGGGGTGCCACACATGTCGAACGAGACCCAAAATAACGAGGTAGTGTTGAGTAAGTAGATGTGTGTCCACGATATGGTGATGGAATGACAGTACCCAAAATTATCAATAGGTGGCGATTTAAATGCCTATACAGCTCATCACTTTAGAGCAGGGGTCTCAAAACTTTCTAAATAAAGGGCCAGTTTAGTGTCCTTCAGACACTGAGGGGTCCGAGCTGTGGCCAATTTGAGTAGAGAATTCCCTGGAAGTAAACAATGACCCATCATTAGTGTAATTGGGAGGAATAGTGCCCCATCATTGGTGTCAGTGGGAGGAATATTGCCCCATCATTGGTGTCAGTGGGAGGAATAGTGTCCCATCATTGGTGTCAGTGGGAGGAATAGTGCCCCATCATTGGTGTCAGTGGGAGGAATAGTGCCCCATCATTGGTGTCAGTGGGAAGAATAGTGCCTCATTGTTGGTGTCAGTGGGAGGAACAGTGCCCCATCGTTGGTGTCAGTGGGAGGAATAGTGGCCCATCATTGGTGTCAGTGGGAGGAATAGTGGCCCATCATTGGTGTCAGTGGGAGGAATAGTGCCCCATCATTGGTATCAGTGGGAGGAATAGTGCCCCATCGTTGGTGTCAGTGGGAGGAATAGTGTCCCATCATTGGTGCCAGTGGGAGAAATCGTGCCCCATTGTTGGTATCAGTGGCAGGAATAGTGCCCCATCATTGGTGTCAGTAGGAGAAATCGTGCCCCATCATTGGTGTCAGTGGGAGGAATAGTGTCCCATCATTGGTGTCAGTGGGAGGAATAGTGTCCCATCATTGGTATCAGTGGGAGGAATAGTGCCCCATCATTGGTATCAGCGGAAGGAATAGTGCCCCATCATTGGTGTCAGTGGGAGGAATAGTGCTCCATCATTGGTGTCAGTGGGAGGAATAATGCCCCATCATTGGTGTCAGTGGGAGGAATAATGCCCCATCATTGGTGTCAGTAGGAGGAATAGTGCCCCATCATTGGTGTCAGTGGGAGGAATAGTGCTCCATCATTGGTGTCAGTGGGAGGAATAATGCCCCATCATTGGTGTCAGTGGGAGGAATAATGCCCCATCATTGGTGTCAGTGGGAGGAATAGTGCCTCATCATTGGTGTCAGTGGGAGGAGTAGTGCCCCATCATTGGTGTCAGTGGGAGGAGTAGTGCCCCCCTGCTGGTGTCACTAGAGAGAATAATGTCTTGTATCAGTGGCAGGAATGGGCAGGCCAAGGGCTGCATGCGCGGCTGCTGGGTCACATTTTGGAGACCACTGGTTTACAGTAAATGAGGGGTGTAGAATTCTTGTTGTCTCTATTGGGTGTTTGCATTCATATGTAACGTGTGGCACATTTGCATTTGTGCGCAATGCGATTATTTTTCTTTCTTTCCTATTATTTTCTTTATCATTTTTCTTTCTCTCTAAAAAATGTCAGGCGCATGAGAGCCTGGGAACCATGGGGGAGGGGACGGGGGACATCACCCCGCAAGTACTGCAGAAGTGATTGGGCGGCTGCGGACTACTCCAGCCTTGAGCTTGTTTTAAACACTTTTGACTTTGCCATTACTCCTGCATTCTTTTCATCCCACCCATCCCCTCTGTGACAGACAGTGGGATCCAATCAGAAAGCACACCCAACTGGCCACTGGATCCAATGTTTTCCTGCTCTCATCTGCTGTGTTCCACACCGCCATCTTGGTGCACCCAACTGCCTTATTGGGATTCAGGGGGCTGGAGGAGGGGGACATTTAATTTCTGTCGAGGTGAGAATGGTGGTGGTGATGGTGGGTGGTGGTGGGGGTGGAACAAGGCCAAAGAAACCTTTTGAAAAGTCCTTAGATGTGGTGGCTGCACTTCTAACCTCTGAAACATCTCTAAGTTCATAAAGCAGAACCGAGAGCTACAGCCAAGATTTTGGAAGAATTTTTGATGATCCTCTCAGATACGACCTTCACTGGATAAAAAATAAACCTTTAAAACAATTTTATATGTGTGTATTAATCTGTAATCTCCCGGATGATGGAGAAGACCTTTATTATCTGATGTCACATCAACAATGACCCGTTTCATGATTGGTTACATTGCAGATGGAATGAAATCTGGTGATTGCCAAACCTCGGGCAGATAGCAATGTTATGAATGTAGAAGAATGTCAATAATTGGGTCGGGTTTTATGTGTAGCAAAACATTTCCCATTGCAGCACGAGGTCTGAGCCGGAGCTGCACCTTAAAGGAAACAAAATTATTTTACATATAAACTTCTCGTTACATACAACAGTATGTTCTCCATTCCAAGGGAAACGTTCTACATAAAGGGTAATAGAGCTACGTAAGAACCCGTCACTTATGTCCTGTACACACAAGCAGAATTTCCGTCGGAAAAATCTTGGATGGTTTTTCCGACGGGATTCCGCTCAAGCTTGGCTTGCATACACACGATTACACAAAAGTTCTCTGAACTTTCGACCATCAAGAACGCGGTGACGTACAACACTACACCGAGTCGAGAAAATGAAGTTTAATGCTTCCGAGCATGCGTAGGAATTTTGCGTGTCGGAACTGCTACAGACAATCGGAATTTCCGATCAGAACTTTTTCTGACCGAAAAATTGAGAACCTGCTCTTGATCTTTTGCTGGCGGGAATTCCACCAGCAAAGGTCCGATGGAGCGTACACACGGTCAGAATATCCAACTAAAAGCTCTCATCGGACTTTTGCTGGTGGGATTTCCGATCGTGTGTACGGGACTTAAATCTCCCTTTCTCTTCTTCCTCCATCTCCCCTGCACTCCTTTTTTCTTCCCCTCTGCTCCTCTCTTCTACTCTTTACTTCTCTTCTTCACTCTTCTTCTCCTCTCCTCTCCCTCCCACTCCTCCTCTCCCCTCCTCTCCTCTCCTCTCCTCTCCTCTCCTCTTCTCTTCCCTCCTCTCCTCTCCCCTCCTTCCCACTCCTCCTCTCCTCTCCTCTCCTGTCCTTCCCACTCCTCCTCTCCTCTTCTTTCCACTTCTCCTCTCCTCTCCTCTCCTTCCCATTCCTTCTCTCCTCTCCCCTACTTCCCACTTGTCCTCTCCTTCCCACTTTCCATCTCCTCTCCCTTCCTCTCTTCTCCTCTCCCCCCTTTTTCTTCTCCTCTCCTCTCCTCCCCTTTTTCTTCTCCACTCTGTTCCCATTGCTCATCCTTTTCTACCCTCCCCTCCTTCCCACTCCTTCTCTCCTCCCCACTCCTCCTCTCCCTTCCTCTCCCTGCCTCTCTTCTCCTCTCCCTTCTTCTCCTCTCCTTTCCTCTCCTCTCCCCTCTCCTCTCCCTTTTCCTCTCCATTCTCATTGCTCATCCTTTTCTCCTCTCTCCTCCACCCTTCTCACCTCCCCACTCTCCTCTCCCTTCCTCTTCTCTCCTCCAAACTCTCTTTCTTTTCTCTACTACCCTCTCACTACCTCCTCTCCTCTCTTCTCTACTCTTCTTTCTCCCTTCTCTCCTCCACTTAGCTACTGTCCTCCCCTCTCCCCTCTTCTTCTCTCCACTCCTTTATCCTCCTCTCCTATCCCATCCTTTTCCCCTCTCCTCCCCCTCCCTTTCTCTAAACTCTTCCCCCCTACTCTTCTCTCCTCTCCTCTCCTCATCTCCCTCCTGTCCTTTTCTCCCCTCCTCCACTCTCCATTCCTCTTCCTTCCACTCTTCCCCACTCCTCTATTCCCCTTCTCTCCTCCATTTGTCTTCTGTCCTGTCATCTTCCCTTTCTCTTCAGACCCTCTTCTCTCTCTTGCCTCCTCTTCTCCCTCTGGTCCTCTTCTTCCCTTTCATTATCTTTTCTCTCCCCATCCCCCCCTCCCCCCTTCTCCTCCCCATCTCTACTCTCCTCTCCCTCTCTCTTCTCTTTCTCTTTTCTGATCTCCTACCACTTCCCTTTCTTCTCCGGTCCTTTACATCTTTCCTCTCTTCTTCCTTTCTCTCCACTCCCCTCTGGCCACCTTCTTTTCTCCTTTTTTCCATTTTCTTCTCCTCTCTTTCTCTCCCCTCATCTCCTCTTCCCTTCTCTCTTCTTATCTTCTATCCAGTCCCCCTCTTCTCTAATCCTTTCCTCTCCTCACTTCTCAGCTCTCCTCTCCAACTGCTCTTCTCCCCTACTCTTTCTCCTTCCCTCATCTACACCCCTCTTCTTAACTCTCCTCTTCCTCCACTGGTTCTTTTTTACCCTCTCCTCCTTTTTCATCTGCTCACTTTCCACCTCCTCCTCTCCTTCCCTCTTTTCTGCAGTCCCTTCTAATGACTTCACCCCCTCCTCTTCCTTTCTCTCCTTTCCCATCTCCCCACCTTCTTCTACTCTTTACTTCTCTTTTCTTCCCTCCTCTTCTCCACCCTCCTCTCCCCTTCTCTGTTCTTATCTCCTCTCCTGTCCTTTCCTCTCTCTTTACTTCTCCCTACTCCTTTTCAACTGCTATCTTTGCTCCTCTCTACCTTCAGGAGTACTGGGGAGAGGCCACCCTCCTCCACCTTGTCTCCACCAGGTATGTGATATATTCCTTTTCCATCTAATGTCCTAATACGTGTTTTCCTTTTATCTTTTTTCCTTTTTTCCATTTTTTTTCTTGAATTTTCTTCTTTTTTGTAAACTTTCTTTTCACTTCTTTTCCTCTCTCCTGGTCCCCTTTCCTCACACTTGTTTGCCTTATGCCTTTCCTCTCCCTTCCCTTCATTATTCTTTCTCTTCTCCTTCCTTCCTCTCTCTTCACAGCTTCAACTTATCAATCCTTTGCATTCCTCTCATCTGAAACTCTGCGTAAGATGGAATAAACTCATTTTTGGAATGTCAATGTATAATTATATTGCCCAGTTAAAACATAAAATATGAATTGCACACCCTGGTATTTAACCTGAGTATAGTCCTGCTAGTCCGGTATGGTTCCCAGCACTGGTCTGGTGCGGCAATTTGTGCTTAGTGTAAAAAATAAAGATAATGATGTATTACAGAGGCAAAGGTGACTCAGAAACATCTTTTGAAGGTTATGTGGGTGAGGGAGATGCTATGGAATAATAAAGTACATGGCTGACCACACCTCTGTTAGCATGGAATAGGTGGAACCACAGGAATGACAAAGATCTCAGAACTTTCCAAGAGGTGAGGACTTGTGCTGTCCATTGCTTGGAGAGATGAGGACCATCACCTGTACCTTATATTCTTACAAGAAGTGAGGACTTGCACCATATATTCTTTAAAGAGGTGAAGATTTGTACCATATATTCCTCCAGGAGGTGAAGACTAGTACCATATATTTCTTAAAGAGGTGAGAATGTCTACCATATATTTCTCCAAAAGGCGAAGACTTGCACCATATATTTCTTCGAGAGGTGAAGGCTTGTACCATATATTCCTTCAATTGTTGAGGACTTCTACCTCAAGATCCCCCAAGCAGTGAAGACTTGTACCACATGTTCCTTTGAAAAGTGAAGAATTGTATAATTTATTCCTTCAAGAGGTGAAGACTCTTCAATAGGTTCAATATATTCCTTTGAGAGGTGAGGATATGTACCATATATTCTTTCAAGAGGTGAGGACTTGAAACATATATTTCTCCAAGGGGTGAGGACTTCTACCATATATTTCTTCAAGGGTGAAGACGTCTATCCCATATTCCTCCAAGAGGTGAGGAGGACTTGTACCATATATTTCTCCAAAGGGTGAGGACTTCTACCATATATTCCTTCAGGGGTGAAGACGTCTATCCCATATTCCTCCAAGAGTTGAGGATTTGTACCATACATTCCTCCAATAGGTGAGGACTTGTCCTGTATTTTCCTCCAATAGGTGTGGACTTGTACCATACGTTCCTCCAATAGGTGTGGACTTGTACCGTACGTTCTTCCAAGAGGGGAGGACTTGTACTATATGTTCCTGTAATAGGTGTGGGCTTGTACCGTATGTTTCTCCAATAGGTGTGGACTTGTACCGTACGTTCCTCAAATAGGTGTGGACTTGTACCATACGTTCCTCCAAGAGGTGAGACTTGAACAATATATTCCATCAAGAGCTGAAGACATCTACCATACATTCCTCCATTAGGTAATGAACTTGTGCCATCTATTCCTTCAAGAGCTGAGGACTTCTACCACATATTCCTCCAAGAGGAACTGCGGTAAGAAATATAGAACTTGTTGAAACATAAATGTTCACATTAATGCGGATCTGCAAGCGGGGATGGCAGCCCATTCATTTGAATAGGCTGCCATGCCTTCTGAAACGCAGGGAAAAGGTCCCTGCACCATTTGTGGAATTGAAGCCTGCATACGACTTCCAGGGCGATTTTCAGTGCGTGCGACGGGCCATTGGGGTTAATGGCACCTGAATGCCTCCAGCGCGCGTTTTTTTTGTGCTGGTGGTTGTGGCTGCAGGAACAGGTACGGACCCGCAGCAGAAACCAGCCGCACAGAGGTGAACCAAACCTTAGATCACGTCCCGGCATTATGTGGTTTTTTTTTGTTTGTTTTTTTACTTTGTGTCTGTAATGATAAATAGCTTTTATTACTCCCAGTGACAGCAGACCTGCAAAATCGTTGTATGGGCAGATGCTAGGTCAGTTCCTACTGGAGGCATGCACAACCCCCAGAACCACAAAAAATCTTGCAAAAAGATCTGAACAAATTAATGGGGTGGACAACTACATGGCGAATGAGGTTCAATGTAGAAAAATGTAAAATAATGCATTTGGGTGACAAAAATCTGAATGCAATCTATAGACTGGGGGGAGAACCTCTGGGGGGATCTAGGATGGAAAAGGACCTGGGGGTCCTAGTAGATGATAGGCTCAGCAATGGCATGCAATGCCAAGCTGCTGCTAACAAAGCAAACAGAATATTGGCATTAAAAAGGGGGATCAACTCCAGAGATAAAACGATAATTCTCCCGCTCTACAAGACTCTGGTCCGGCCGCACCTGGAGTATGCTGTCCAGTTCTGGGCACCAGCCCTCAGGAAGGATGTACTGGAAATGGAGCGAGTACAAAGAAGGGCAACAAAGCTAAAAAAGGAGAAAATAATGTAATTATATTCAGCGCTGACTAATAAATTAAATGCAAGCAGACACTAAGGTCAATTCAAAAAATACCTCAGAAGCATAAAGAAATATAAAAGTGCTGCGCAAATAAAAAGTCCATATAGTTATACAACTGATGTAATTAAATGGAAAAGCAGGAACCACCGGTGACATTAATTAGCAGGATGGTGACTTAATCCCTCCACCGTTCTTGGATGGCCCCTCACCTCAGTTATTCGACCTGAAACAGGTCACACCACTTTGAAAGGATGGGATGGATCATTCAATGGGACACTCCTTCACCTCCTCCTATTCACAGGCTCACTTTCCAATACTCAGTATGTAGCGGATGTTGAATATAAAAATATAAAGCAACAAACCATAGTGTTCTCCGTGTAACATTTATTAAAATGGGGCCCCACGCCGATGAAGTCCCGCCCATAGGACGTAACGCGTACGGGGGTCAGGAGCGTGTGACGTCACCCGCGGTCATCCGACAGACGCGATCACAAGCCTGCTAGCCGGCACTCGGATCGGAGTGCCGGTGAGATGTGAGTGTTTAGAAGTGCCGTTGTATATGTGCTTCGTTTTACCTGCATTCATTTTAATAAATGTTACACGGAGAACACTATGGTTTGTTGCTTTATATTTTTATATTCAACATCCGCTACATACTGAGTATTGGAAAGTGAGCCTGTGAATAGGAGGAGGTGAAGGAGTGTCCCATTGAATGATCCATCCCATCCTTTCAAAGTGGTGTGACCTGTTTCAGGTCGAATAACTGAGGTGAGGGGCCATCCAAGAACGGTGGAGGGATTAAGTCACCATCCTGCTAATTAATGTCACCGGTGGTTCCTGCTTTTCCATTTAATTACATCAGTTGTATAACTATATGGACTTTTTATTTGCAAAGCTAAAAAAGGGTCTGGAGGATCTTAGTTATGAGGAAAGGTTGTGAGCTCTGAACTTATTCTCTCTGGAGAAGAGACGCTTGAGAGGGGATATGATTTCAATATACAAATACCGGACTGGTGACCCCACAATATACAAATACCGGACTGGTGACCCCACAATATATAAATACCGGACTGGTGACCCCACAATAGGGAGAAAACTTTTCCGCGGAAGGGAGTTTAACAAGACTCGTGGCCACTCATTAAAATTAGAAGAAAAGAGGTTTAACCTTAAACTACGTAGAGGGTTCTTTACTGTAAGAGCGGCAAGGATGTGGAATTCCCTTCCACAGGCGGTGGTCTCAGCGGGGGGCATCGATCGTTTCAAAAAACAAATAGATAAGCACCTGAATGACCTCAACATACAGGGATATACAATGTAATACTGACATATAACCACACACATAGGTTGGACTTTGGATGCTTTTTTTGTTCCTTTTCTTATTTTATTCTCACTGTACTGGGGTCTGGTGTATTTTCGATGCGTGTAGGTGCATTTTTTTTATGTGTTTTACTGCATTCCAGTACAGTTCTGTGCAGGAAAAATGCTGCATGTTCTACTTTTGTTTCTGGAACTGGAACCGCAAGAACTGGTGTGAACTACCGTGCCATTGAAAACGAGGTAAACTACTTTCTATGCCTTTTGAATGCAGGAAAAAAAAAAGCACAGGAACACATGTGGCGTGAACTATCCCAAATAGGATTATCTCCTATGATTGTCAGCTCCATCTAGTGGCCGATATGTGTTTTTTTTTTTTTTTTTTCCTGCAATAGCTCAGGTGGGGAAAATACAGCATTATGGTCACTAGATGGAGCTGGCGATCATATGAAATCATCAGACACACTATGGAGATGATTTGATACAGGTGGGCGAATGCTTGTGACATTCGTCCAACCAATTCATTATAAATAAAATAGAAGTCAAGGCAGCAGGGAAATAAATCGATCTTCGTATGAGGAGAGGAAGTTCTCAGCCCGTGTGCAGCGGGAAGTTAGAAGCTCCCTGGATGTCTGGCAGAATCAACTGGTATTGTGCGGCAGTTTTTAAACAGATATAACAAAACGCTTTCAATGGAATATTTAACAGACCAAAAAGGGAGCAAATAAGAGACGTTTACACTTTAAATTCTGATCTTTCTAGTACAATTCCACTCGTATCTTATTGTATCAAAGATTACAAAGATGACAAAGTATCTTCTGGATTAGGCAACCTTTGATGATAATGAGGGGTGAGTGTGAACCTCGCAGAGATATGACGGGTCTGGAGTTCTGCCACTTCAAGGTTATATGTGATCTCTCTTGTTATTCACAATATAAAGTCAGGAGCCCAGATGAGGAACTGCTGAGATAAGATCAGTCGGCCTCACAGAAGGCCAGATCCAGCAGACTGATAGAGAGGAAAAACGGAACAGTAAAACGCAATCACTGTACAACAATACAAAGAAGGACTCACAGCCTGTGTATGAATGGACCAATTATGTCTGCCAGCGCCCCGTGAATACACAAAGGAAAGAATGTTTATTGAGACATTAACACAATGAGAAGATTATTTATAGTGTCTGCAAAGACAAACGTTTCTTTTTGTTTCGGAGGAAGTAGGGAGGGATCGGGACCCCCATTATATGTTGATTGCTGTATAGGACATCAGTAGGGAGAATCGCCCTCTCTGTTTGTCTTGTACCCCCATTACACCTCACTCTGCACCCCCTACACCCCCCACTACTCCTTCTGTACCCCCATTACACCTCACTCTGCATCCCCTACATCCCCCACTACTCCTTCTGTACCCCCATTACACCTCACTCTGCATCCCCTACATTCCCCACTGCTCCTTCTGTACCCCCATTACACCTCACTCTGCACCCCTACATCCCCCACTGCTCCTTCTGTACCCCCATTACACCTCACTCTGCACCCCCTACATCCCCCACTGCTCCTTCTGTACCTCCATTACACCTCACTCTGCACCCCTACATCCCCACTGCTCCTTCTGTACCCCCATTACACCTCACTCTGCATCCCCTACATTCCCCACTGCTCCTTCTGTACCCCCATTACACCTCACTCTGCACCCCCTAAATCCCCCACTGCTCCTTCTGTACCCCCATTACACCTCACTCTGCACCCCCTAAATCCCCCACTGCTCCTTCTGTACCCCCATTACACCTCACTCTGCATCCCCTACATTCCCCACTGCTCCTTCTGTACCCCCATTACACCTCACTCTGCACCCCTACATCCCCCACTGCTCCTTCTGTACCCCCATTACACCACACTCTGCACCCCCTACATCCCCCACTGCTCCTTCTGTACCCCTATTACACCTCCCTCTGCACCCCCTACATCCCCCACTGCTCCTTCTGTACCCCCATTACACCTCCCTCTGCACCCCCTACATCCCCCACTGCTCCTTCTGTAACCCCATTACACCTCCCTCTGCACCCCCTACATCCCCCACTGCTCCTTCTGTAACCCCATTACACCTCACTCTGCACCTCCTACATCCCCCACTGCTCCTTCTGTACCCCCATTACACCTCACTCTGCACCCCCTACACCCCCCACTGCTCCTTCTGTACCCCCATTACACCTCACTCTGCATCCCCTACATTCCCCACTGCTCCTTCTGTACCCCCATTACACCTCACTCTGCACCCCCTAAATCCCCCACTGCTCCTTCTGTACCCCCATTACACCTCACTCTGCACCCCCTAAATCCCCCACTGCTCCTTCTGTACCCCCATTACACCTCACTCTGCATCCCCTACATTCCCCACTGCTCCTTCTGTACCCCCATTACACCTCACTCTGCATCCCCTACACCCCCCACTACTCCTTCTGTACCCCCATTACACCTCACTCTGCATCCCCTACATCCCCCACTACTCCTTCTGTACCCCCATTACACCTCACTCTGCATCCCCTACATTCCCCACTGCTCCTTCTGTACCCCCATTACACCTCACTCTGCATCCCCTACATCCCCCACTACTCCTTCTGTACCCCCATTACACCTCCCTCTGCACCCCCTACATCCCCCACTACTCCTTCTGTACCCCAATTACACCTCACTCTGCACCCCCTACATCCCCCACTACTCCTTCTGTACCCCCATTACACCTCACTCTGCACCCCTACATCCCCCACTGCTCCTTCTGTACCCCCATTACACCTCACTCTGCACCCCCTACATCCCCCACTACTCCTTCTGTACCCCCATTACACCTCACTCTGCATCCCCTACATTCCCCACTGCTCCTTCTGTACCCCTATTACACCTCACTCTGCACCCCCTACATCCCCCACTACTCCTTCTGTTTCCCCATTACACCTCACTCTGCACCCCTACATCCCCCACTGCTCCTTCTGTACCCCCATTACCCCTCACTCTGCACCCCCTACATCCCCCACTACTCCTTCTGTACCCCCATTACACCTCACTCTGCACCCCCTACATCCCCCACTACTCCTTCTGTACCCCCATTACACCTCACTCTGCACCCCTACATCCCCCACTACTCCTTCTGTACCCCCATTACACCTCACTCTGCACCCCTACATCCCCCACTGCTCCTTCTGTACCCCCATAATACACCTCACTCTGCACCCCCTACATCCCCCACTGCTCCTTCTGTACCCCCATTACACCTCAATCTGCACCCCCTACATCCCCCACTGCTCCTTCTGTACCCCCATTACACCTCACTCTGCACCCCCTACATCCCCCACTACTCCTTCTGTACCCCCATTACACCTCACTCTGCACCCCCTACATCCCCCACTACTCCTTCTGTACCCCCATTACACCTCACTCTGCACCCCCTACATCCCCCACTACTCCTTCTGTACCCCCATTACACCTCACTCTGCATCCCCTACATCCCCCACTACTCCTTCTGTACCCCCATTACACCTCACTCTGCACCCCCTACATCCCCAACTACTCCTTCTGTACCCCCATTACACCTCACTCTGCACCCCTACATCCCCCCCTGCTCCTTCTGTACCCCCATATTACACCTCACTCTGCACCCCCTACACCCCCCACTGCTCCTTCTGTACCCCCATTACACCTCACTCTGCACCCCTACATCCCCCACTGCACCTTCTGTACCCCCATTACACCTCACTCTACACCCCCTACATCCCCCACTGCTCCTTCTGTAACCCCATTACACCTCACTCTGCACCCCTACATCCCCCACTGCTCCTTCTGTACCCCCATTACACCTCACTCTGCATCCCCTACATCCCCCACTACTCCTTCTGTACCCCCATTACACCTCACTCTGCATCCCCTACATCCCCCACTACTCCTTCTGTACCCCCATTACACCTCACTCTGCATCCCCTACATTCCCCACTGCTCCTTCTGTACCCCCATTACACCTCACTCTGCACCCCCTACATCCCCCACTACTCCTTCTGTACCCCCATTACACCTCCCTCTGCACCCCCTACATCCCCCACTACTCCTTCTGTACCCCCATTACATCTCACTCTGCACCCCCTACACCCCCCACTACTCCTTCTGTACCCCCATTACACCTCACTCTGCACCCCCTACATCCCCCACTACTCCTTCTGTACCCCCATTACACCTCACTCTGCACCCCCTACATCCCCCACTACTCCTTCTGTACCCCCATTACACCTCACTCTGCACCCCCTACATCCCCCACTACTCCTTCTGTACCCCCATTACACCTCACTCTGCATCCCCTACATCCCCCACTACTCCTTCTGTACCCCCATTACACCTCACTCTGCACCCCCTACATCCCCAACTACTCCTTCTGTACCCCCATTACACCTCACTCTGCACCCCTACATCCCCCCCTGCTCCTTCTGTACCCCCATATTACACCTCACTCTGCACCCCCTACACCCCCCACTGCTCCTTCTGTACCCCCATTACACCTCACTCTGCACCCCTACATCCCCCACTGCACCTTCTGTACCCCCATTACACCTCACTCTACACCCCCTACATCCCCCACTGCTCCTTCTGTAACCCCATTACACCTCACTCTGCACCCCTACATCCCCCACTGCTCCTTCTGTACCCCCATTACACCTCACTCTGCATCCCCTACATCCCCCACTACTCCTTCTGTACCCCCATTACACCTCACTCTGCATCCCCTACATCCCCCACTACTCCTTCTGTACCCCCATTACACCTCACTCTGCATCCCCTACATTCCCCACTGCTCCTTCTGTACCCCCATTACACCTCACTCTGCACCCCCTACATCCCCCACTACTCCTTCTGTACCCCCATTACACCTCCCTCTGCACCCCCTACATCCCCCACTACTCCTTCTGTACCCCCATTACACCTCACTCTGCACCCCCTACATCCCCCACTACTCCTTCTGTACCCCAATTACACCTCCCTCTGCACCCCCTACATCCCCCACTGCTCCTTCTGTAACCCCATTACACCTCACTCTGCACCCCCACATCCCTCACTGCTCCTTCTGTACCCCCATTACACCTCACTCTGCACCCCCTACATCCCCCACTACTCCTTCTGTACCCCCATTACATCTCACTCTGCACCCCCTACATCCCCCACTGCTCCTTCTGTACCCCCATTACACCTCACTCTGCACCCCCTACATCCCCCACTACTCCTTCTGTACCCCCATTACATCTCACTCTGCACCCCCTACATCCCCCACTGCTCCTTCTGTAACCCCATTACACCTCACTCTACACCCCCTACATCCCCCACTACTCCTTCTGTACCCCCATTACACCTCCCTCTGCACCCCCTACATCCCCTACTGCTCCTTCTGTACCCCCATTACACCTCACTCTGCACCCCCTACATCCCCCACTACTCCTTCTATACCCCCATTACACCTCACTCTGCACCCCCTACATCCCCTACTGCTCCTTCTGTACCCCCATTACACCTCACTCTGCACCCCTACATCCCCCACTGCTCCTTCTGTACCCCCATTACATCTCACTCTGCACCCCCTACATCCCCCACTACTCCTTCTGTACCCCCATTACACCTCACTCTGCACCCCTACATCCCCCACTGCTCCTTCTGTACCCCCATTACATCTCACTCTGCACCCCCTACATCCCCCCACTACTCCTTCTGTACCCCCATTACACCTCACTCTTCACCCCTACATCCCCCACTGCTCCTTCTGTACCCCCATTACACCTCACTCTGCACCCCCTACACCCCCCACTGCTCCTTCTGTACCCCCATTACACCTCACTCTGCACCCCCTACATCCCCCACTACTCCTTCTATACCCCCATTACACCTCACTCTGCACCCCCTACATCCCCTACTGCTCCTTCTGTACCCCCATTACACCTCACTCTGCATCCCTACATCCCCCACTGCTCCTTCTGTACCCCCATTACACCTCACTCTGCATCCCTACATCCCCCACTGCTCCTTCTATACCCCCATTACACCTCACTCTGCACCCCCTACATCCCCCACTGCTCCTTCTGTACCCCCATTACACCTCACTCTGCATCCCTACATCCCCCACTGCTCCTTCTGTACCCCCATTACACCTCACTCTGCATCCCTACATCCCCCACTGCTCCTTCTATACCCCCATTACACCTCACTCTGCACCCCCTACATCCCCCACTGCTCCTTCTGTACCCCCATTACACCTCACTCTGCATCCCTACATCCCCCACTGCTCCTTCTGTACCCCCATTACACCTCACTCTGCACCCCCTACATCCCCCACTACTCCTTCTGTACCCCCATTACACCTCCCTCTGCATCCCTACATCCCCCACTGCTCCTTCTGTACCCCCATTACACCTCACTCTGCACCCCCTACATCCCCCACTACTCCTTCTGTACCCCCATTACACCTCACTCTGCATCCCTACATCCCCCACTACTCCTTCTGTACCCCCATTACACCTCACTCTACACCCCCTACATCCCCCACTACTCCTTCTGTACCCCCATTATACCTCACTCTGCACCCCTACATCCCCCACTGCTCCTTCTGTACCCCCATTACACCTCACTCTGCATCCCTACATCCCCCACTGCTCCTTCTGTACCCCCATTACACCTCACTCTGCATCCCCTACATCCCCCACTACTCCTTCTGTACCCCCATTACACCTCACTCTGCATCCCCTACATTCCCCACTGCTCCTTCTGTACCCCCATTACACCTCACTCTGCATCCCCTACACCCCCCACTACTCCTTCTGTGACCCCAATACACCTCACTCTGCACCCCCTACATCCCCCACTACTCCTTCTGTACCCCCATTACACCTCACTCTGCACCCCCTAAATCCCGCACTTCTCATTCTGTACCCCCATATTACACCTCACTCTGCACCCCCTACATCCCCCACTACTCTTTCTGTACCCCCATTACACCTCACTCTGCACCCCTACATCCCCCACTGCTCCTTCTGTACCCCCATTACACCTCACTCTGCACCCCTACATCCCCCCCTGCTCCTTCTGTACCCCCATTACACCTCTGTCTGCACCCCCTACATCCCCCACTGCTCCTTCTGTACCCCCATTACACCTCACTCTGCACCCCCTACATCCCCCACTGCTCCTTCTGTACCCCCATTACACCTCACTCTGCACCCCCTAAATCCCGCACTTCTCATTCTGTACCCCCATATTACACCTCACTCTGCACCCCTACATCCCCCACTACTCCTTCTCTACCCCCATTACACCTCACTCTGCACCCCTACATCCCCCACTACTCCTTCTGTACCCCCATTACACCTCACTCTGCACCCCCTACATCCCCCACTGCTCCTTCTGTACCCCCATTACACCTCACTCTGCACCCCCTAAATCCCGCACTTCTCATTCTGTACCCCCATATTACACCTCACTCTGCACCCCTACATCCCCCACTGCTCCTTCTGTACCCCCATTACACCTCACTCTGCACCCCCTAAATCCCGCACTTCTCATTCTGTACCCCCATATTACACCTCACTCTGCACCCCTACATCCCCCACTACTCCTTCTCTACCCCCATTACACCTCACTCTGCACCCCTACATCCCCCACTACTCCTTCTCTACCCCCATTACACCTCACTCTGCACCCCCTACATCCCCCACTGCTCCTTCTGTACCCCCATTACACCTCACTCTGCACCCCCTAAATCCCGCACTTCTCATTCTGTACCCCCATTACACCTCACTCTGCACCCCTACATCCCCCACTACTCCTTCTGTACCCCCATTACACCTCACTCTGCACCCCTACATCCCCCACTACTCCTTCTCTACCCCCATTACACCTCACTCTGCACCCCCTACATCCCCCACTGCTCCTTCTGTACCCCCATTACACCTCACTCTGCACCCCCTAAATCCCGCACTTCTCATTCTGTACCCCCATATTACACCTCACTCTGCACCCCCTACATCCCCCACTGCTCCTTCTGTACCCCCATTACACCTCACTCTGCACCCCCTACATCCCCCACTGCTCCTTCTGTACCCCCATTACACCTCACTCTGCACCCCCTAAATCCCGCACTTCTCATTCTGTACCCCCATATTACACCTCACTCTGCACCCCCTAAATCCCGCACTTCTCATTCTGTACCCCCATTACACCTCACTCTGCACCCCCTAAATCCCGCACTTCTCATTCTGTACCCCATTACACCTCACTCTGCACCCCCTAAATCCCGCACTTCTCATTCTGTACCCCATTACACCTCACTCTGCACCCCCTACATCCCCCACTGCTCCTTCTGTACCCCCATTACACCTCACTCTGCACCCCCTACATCCCCCACTGCTCCTTCTGTACCCCCATTACACCTCACTGTAGGTATCTGTAGGTACCTTCAGACCAGAAACCAGCCTGTATTGTAATGCTAATGATGTTATCTTTCAGTCCATTCATGGACAGGAGCCGCTCTTTATAAACGCAGTGTAGGATCGGGCGGGGCTTGGATACGCTACAGAGATTTTGGAGGAAAAGAATTTGCACATTCTATTGCTTATACTCATCCAAGCATGACATAACTATAATGTATGATAATATGAAACAAAGCATGAAGAAAGAAAGAAAGAAAATGTCCACAATTTGAAGCTGAGAAGGATACATACTTCCTAAAAAGTTAGCACCACCTAGTGGTCATAATGTGGTATTTTCCCAATTCAAATATCCGATCTGCAGTGAATATAGCCTGAGAACATTCAATTTCGCCCCATTCACACAGAACATGATTACATGCAGTTTCAATGGACGGGCAGCTATGAAAAGGTTTAGCACACGCTGAGCCATATCTGGTACATAGCGCATGCTGAGCCATATCTGGTACATAGCACACGCTGAGCCATATCTGGTACATAGCACACGCTGAGCCATATCTGGTACATAGCACACGCTGAGCCATATCTGGTACATAGCGCATGCTGAGCCATATCTGGTACATAGCACACACTGAGCCATATCTGGTACATAGCACACACTGAGCCATATCTGGTACATAGCACACACTGAGCCATATCTGGTACTAAATATTGTACATGGATGACCACCATCTAGTATCTGTATCTTCAGACCAGAAACCAGCCTGTATGTTGAATGCTAATCATGCCACCCTTCAGACCATTCATTCACAGGAGCCGCTCTTTATAAAGGCGGTGTAGGATCGGGCAGGACTTGGATACACTACAGAGATTTCAAAGTGAAAGGATTTGTACATTCTATTGCTTATACTCATCCAAGCATGACATAACTATAATGTATAATAATATGAGATACAAAGCATGACCCAGAGAAAAGAAGAACTGTACTGGAATCCTGAGAGGGAACGTCCCTTTAAACCTGTAGTCGGTCTAACTGTCAGTGTAGGCTCGGTGTATTCTACAGATCAGTAATGAAATACTTCCTTCCTGCCAGCTCAGTTCAGGTCAATGGCAGAGCACAAAGATCGGGATATTAGTACATTGATCTGGGTACGCATCAGAGGACCCAACCTGGGCAGCCGTATCCCTTCAGACGCATTTACATTTCATATACTGGAATAAAACCAGACCACCTATTCCAGACTGATGTGTACATTACCATATTGAATGGATAGGCTGTGTTCTCATGAATATGAAGGGTCTCGGTGATGTCACTGGTCTCTAGTGATGGATAGGCTGTGTTCTCATGAATATGAAGAGTCTCGGTGATGTCACTGGTCTCTAGTGATGGAAAGGCTGTGTTCTCATGAATATGAAGGGTCTAGGTGATGTCACTGGTTTCTAGTGATGGATAGGCTGTGTTCTCATGAATTTGAAGGGTCTCGGTGATGTCACTGGTCTCTAGTGATGGATAGGCTGTGTTCTCATGAATATGAAGGGTCTAGGTGATGTCACTGGTTTCTAGTGATGGATAGGCTGTGTTCTCATGAATTTGAAGGGTCTCTGTGATGTCACTGGTCTCTAGTGATTGGATAGGCCGTGTTCTCATGAATTTGAAGGGTCTTGTGATGTCACTGGTCTCTAGTGATGGATAGGCTGTGTTCTCATGAATATGAAGGGTCTCGGTGATGTCACTGGTCTCTAGTGATTGGATAGGCTGTGTTCTCATGAATATGAAGGGTCTCGGTGATGTCACTGGTCTCTAGTGATGGATAGGCTGCGTTCTCATGAATATGAAGGGTCTCGGTGATGTCACCGGTCTCTAGTAATTGGATAGGCTGCGTTCTCATGAATATGAAGGGTCTCGGTGATGTCACCGGTCTCTAGTGATTGGATAGGCTGTGTTCTCATGAATATGAAGGGTCTCGGTGATGTCACTGGTCTCTAGTGATGGATAGGCTGTGTTCTCATGAATATGAAGGGTCTCAGTGATGTCACTGGTCTCTAGTGATTGGATAGGCTGTGTTCTCATGAATATGAAGGGTCTCGGTGATGTCACTGGTCTCTAGTGATGGATAGGCTGCGTTCTAATGAATATGAAGGGTCTAGGTGATGTCACTGGTCTCTAGTGATGGATAGGCTACGTTCTCATGAATATGAAGAGTCTCTGTGATGTCACTGGTCTCTAGTGATGGATAGGCTATGTTCTCATGAATATGAAGGGTCTCGGTGATGTTACTGGTCTCTAGTGATGGATAGGCTACGTTCTCATGAATATGAAGAGTCTCTGTGATGTCACTGGTCTCTAGTGATGGATAGGCTGTGTTCTCATGAATATGAAGGGTCTCGGTGATGTCACTGGTCTCTAGTGATGGATAGGCTGTGTTCTCATGAATATGAAGGGTCTCGGTGATGTCACTGGTCTCTAGTGATGGATAGGCTGTGTTCTCATGAATATGAAGGGTCTCGGTGATGTCACTGGTCTCTAGTGATGGATAGGCTATGTTCTCATGAATATGAAGGGTCTCGGTGATGTCACTGGTCTCTAGTGATGGATAGGCTGTGTTCTCATGAATATGAAAGGTCTCAGTGATGTCACTGGTCTCTAGTAATGGATAGGCTGTGTTCTCATGAATATGAAGGGTCTCGGTGATGTCACTGGTCTCTAGTAATGGATAGGCTGTGTTCTCATGAATATGAAGGGTCTCGGTGATGTCACTGGTCTCTAGTGATGGATAGGCTGTGTTCTCATGAATATGAAGGGTCTAGGTGATGTCACTGGTTTCTAGTGATGGATAGGCTGTGTTCTCATGAATATGAAGGGTCTCGTTGATGTCACTGGTCTCTAGTGATTGTATAGGCTGTGTTCTCATGAATATGAAGGGTCTCGGTGATGTCACTGGTCTCTAGTGATGGATAGGCTGTGTTCTCATGAATATGAAGGGTGTTGGTGAGGTCACTGGTCTCTAGTGATTGGATAGGCTGTGTTCTCATGAATATGAAGGGTCTCGGTGAT
This sequence comes from Lithobates clamitans, assembly GCA_037952925.1. Classification (NCBI taxonomy): domain Eukaryota; kingdom Metazoa; phylum Chordata; class Amphibia; order Anura; family Ranidae; genus Lithobates; species Lithobates clamitans. The sequence goes on along the minus strand of JBBGZY010002801.1, from coordinate 74,569 downwards.
GTCACTGGTCTCTAGTGATGGATAGGCTGTGTTCTCATGAATATGAAGGGTCTCGGTGATGTCACTGGTCTCTAGTGATGGATAGGCTATGTTCTCATGAATATGAAGGGTCTCGGTGATGTCACTGGTCTCTAGTGATGGATAGGCTGTGTTCTCATGAATATGAAGGGTCTCAGTGATGTCACTGGTCTCTAGTAATGGATAGGCTGTGTTCTCATGAATATGAAGGGTCTCGGTGATGTCACTGGTCTCTAGTAATGGATAGGCTGTGTTCTCATGAATATGAAGGGTCTCGGTGATGTCACTGGTCTCTAGTGATGGATAGGCTGTGTTCTCATGAATATGAAGGGTCTAGGTGATGTCACTGGTTTCTAGTGATGGATAGGCTGTGTTCTCATGAATATGAAGGGTCTCGTTGATGTCACTGGTCTCTAGTGATTGTATAGGCTGTGTTCTCATGAATATGAAGGGTCTCGGTGATGTCACTGGTCTCTAGTGATGGATAGGCTGTGTTCTCATGAATATGAAGGGTGTTGGTGAGGTCACTGGTCTCTAGTGATTGGATAGGCTGTGTTCTCATGAATATGAAGGGTCTCGGTGATGTCACTGGTCTCTAGTGATGGATAGGCGGGGTTCTCATGAATATGAAGGGTCTCGGTGATGTCACTGCTCTCTGGTGATTGTATAGGCTGTGTTCTCATGAATATGAAGGGTCTCGGTGATGTCACTGGTCTCTAGTGATTGGATAGGCTGTGTTCTCATGAATATGAAGGGTCTCGGTGATGTCACTGGTCTCTAGTGATGGATAGGCTGTGTTCTCATGAATATGAAGGGTCTCGGTAATGTCACTGGTCTCTAGTGATTGGAAAGGCTGTGTTCTCATGAATATGAAGGGTCTCGGTGATGTCACTGGTCTCTAGTGATTGGATAGGCTGTGTTCTCATGAATATGAAGGGTCTCGGTGATGTCACTGGTCTCTAGTGATTGGAAAGGCTGTGTTCTCATGAATATGAAGGGTCTCGGTGATGTCACTGGTCTCTAGTGATTGGATAGGCTGTGTTCTCATGAATATGAAGGGTCTCTGTGATGTCACTGGTCTCTAGTGATTGGATAGGCTGTGTTCTCATGAATATGAAGGGTCTCTGTGATGTCACTGGTCTCTAGTGATTGGATAGGCTGTGTTCTCATGAATATGAAGGGTCTCTGTGATGTCACTGGTCTCTAGTGATGGATAGACTGTATTCTCATTAATATGAATCTCAGTGTTGTCAATGGTTTCATAAATACAACAACACAGATGATAACTGATTAACTACATTAGGTATATGCTCTTGGTTTTGTCCCGCCGCTCTCAGAATGGCAGCATTCCCGTCATGGATGAATAAGGAATAAACAGGCCAGTTAAAATGTAGAGGTCTATTTTGGTATTATTGCTGCCTCTCCATCCTGAGTGACATCCATGACAGTTTTCTGTAACTCCTGCCATTCTGTTAAGGTGAAACTGATTCAAGCCATGCATTTTTCAGCTTCTGTCTATCACACCTGTTATTCAGAACCCAGTATGTCATCGGGCTTCTGTGTGCCACCTAGACCATAGATGACCACTGGACAGTGAAAATGGCATTTACCTGCCGAGGGCATTATGGTCAACTGTGTCTGAGTTCCAGGGACTTTGCGAAATGAGCAGAAAGAAATGTTCTTTTAGCTATTTTCTCTTCTGAACGAACATTTTTATAATGAGCAGTAACTGCATTATGGCCACTAGTTGGTTCCTATAGGTTACATTTACTTCCTAATTCCCTCCAGCGTTCTCTAAAATTGTTACATTGTATCTCTTGTTAAGGAGTATGATTTTTCCCATGCTCCTCAGCTCCATCTAGTGGCCACAATGCAGTGTTTTACTTCCACCCATAATAAAAGAACATTCGTTCAAAAGAGAACGTAGCCTAAATAACATTTGTTTTTGCCCTAAATTCACACAGAACGAATGTACATGCAGATTTGCTGTATGAATGGCTATGCAATTATTTTCTTTTATAAAGAGACACTTTAATGTAGTTTCTCTTTTTTGTGCTATAATACATTCTGACTGCTTGTAAATGTTTTTCTTTTGTTCCTTTAAAGTTAATACTGTATGTCTAGATAGATGATTGACATGTAAACCTTGAGGCTGGGTTCACATAAGAGCAAGGAGCGGCTCCCAGCAGGAGTCCGGTGTGTCCTGGTTCACTGTTTCAGGTCCGATTTCAGACCAAATTTTTGGGCTGAATTCGGACCTGAAACAGACCAAAAGACGCCCAGGGCTCCAGTGCAAATCGCACCAGAGGCGCTGCAGAGATATGTTAACCAGACTCCATAGAGAGCCGGTCACAATCTCCTGCTGTGCAAATTGCATTGTATGTATATAAATGCAAAACAAAAAGTATAAGTGCAAGAAATTGACCTATCAGCCTCTTGCAGTCTCTTGTACAGTAGAATTCAGACTGGGAGAGGGAGAAGCAGCACAAGCAGTGGCGGCCCGTCCATAAAGACGCACGGACGCAACCCACTCTCTCCTGTCACCCCTTTATCACCAATAGATAGATTCATGCATTGCATGAATCTATCCATGGCCGCCGCTGCCACCCCGGAATGAATATTCACTTTCCTAACACTAAACCGCCTCTCTGCCATTCAAGTGCTCGGATATGTTACCTGTCACCTGATTGGCTGAAACGAGAAGCGCTGTGATTGGACGCCTATCAGGCGTCCAATCATAGCAGAAGACGGGAAGAGAGGATGGGAGAAGACATTGAGGAGCTGTCCCACCGCCACAGAAACAGAGTAAGTATGGACGGCGGGTGGGGGGCACACTGGCAGAATTTGATTTGGCACAGTGGCTGCGTTTGATGGGGCACAGTGGGAGCAATTGATGGGCACAGTGGGAGCAATTGATGGGCACAGTGGCGGCAATTGATGGGCACAGTGGGAGCAATTGATGGGCACAGTGGCTGCATTTGATGGCACCGTGGCGGCAATTAATGGGCACAATGGCTACGTTTGATGGGCACAGTGGTGGCAATTGATGGGCACAGTGGGAGCAATTGATGGGCACAATGGCGGCAATTGATGGGCACAGTGGGAGCAATTGATGGGCACAGTGGCTGCCTTTAATGGCACAGTGGCGGCAATTAATGGCAACAGTGGCTGCGTTTGATGGGCACAGTGGTGGCAATTGATGGGCACAGTGGCTGCGTTTGATGGCACAGTGGCGGCATTTAATGGGCACAGTGGCTGTGTTTGATGGCACAGTGGCAGCAATTAATGGGAACAGTGGCTGCGTTTGATGGGCACAGTGGTTGCATTTGATGGGCACAGTGGTGGCAATTGATGGGCACAGTAGCTGCGTTTGATGGCACAGTGGCGGCAATTAATGGGAACAGTGGCTGCGTTTGATGGGCACAGTGGCGGCAATTAATGGGCAAAGTGGCTGCATTTGATGGGCACAGTGATGGCAATTTATGGGCACAGTGGCTGCGATTGATGGTACAGTGAGGCTGCAATTGATGGGGATTTTATCAGAATTTTTCAGTTTGTTTGCACCCCCCATCCCCAAAAAAAATTTTTTTTTGTGAGAACCAGCCGACACTGAGCACAAGGAGCCAATTAATTGTGCTACATTGCTCGTGTGCTAACAAGAAATGTGCTGGTAGGAGGAGAGATCAGAGTGACAGAGAGATGACCTCATCAGTCTACTGCTTCCCCTTTCACTGTCCAGTCACAGGTTGGGGGAGGGACCAGGCTTTTAAGTCTTACTGGCCTGCAGTAGCAACACAAATCAGTTCCCCTGCCATGCGGGACAGGGCTGTGCCGTGTAGCAGAGCTGTGTATTCCTCAGGACTGGATGGACAGAGATACAAATCCTTTGGCAGGTAAAAGAGCTCCCATGTAGGCATGTCATCTGCATATTAAGTCGTTTGCATGGAGTTCAGCTTAAAGGTTTACTCCTAGTGTATTATTCTGGAAATGTGACTTTTAAAGCACTGGCAGCTGTGACAAGAATTGGCTCCCATCTCCATGCCAGAGGCACCAGGCAAGAAACAGGTTAAGCAGCCTCCAGTGAATCATGTCAGACCGTGCAGGACTGGATGAGGAGCAAAACAGCTTTTACTCAATACAGAAGACACCCTGCCCGCCCGCCCGCCTTGCTTCCTCCCTTCCCTGGCTCACAGTCTGCTCTTTTCTTGTAGATCTCCTGGACAGCAGACCTGAAGAAGCAAAGACCTTCAACCACTTGGGAGTCAGTAGACTGGGAAGCGACCACTTCATCGTTTGTATGTTGTTACTGTCTGCAGCCTTGAAGCCGGCCCTCCTCGTCGCACTAAGGTAAGTTGCCATCACCGGTTATTTAACTGCCAGGAGAAATGATTTACTGCCTGTTTGTGAGAGAAAACATGTTATAGCTGCTGGAAGCAAAATAAACTCAGCGCTAAAAGATACCTAAATATGATAATAATCAGCTGGCAGCAAACGATTCGTCTAAAAACATAAAGTGGTGTCATGGAAAATGCGAATTGGTTGCTATAAGAAACGCATTAAAAAAGAAAAAGAAACACACTGACCGATCGCAGAGCTCGAGAAGCAAGATTGTTCATGCGTCCAACATTAGATTCCAGCGTTTGCTGGTTTTCCTGAAGCGACCACTTTGAGGTTTATCGTTCTTTTTTCACATTTCGAATTCAAGTTATATTTTGATCTTATTTGAACAGCGGCTGATACATTGTGCAGGTAGAAATGATTAGAATTGATATATACAGTAAAGTTATGAATAGAGCCGCTGATTTGTGAGGAGTGAACAGGGTGGCCATGGAGAAATGACAACCTACTTATTAAATTACGAGTCACTTCTCCCAAAAAATGCTTTTCCGGAGTTTGGTGGATTTTAATAGAGTTTGATGGAGTTTGATGGAGTTTGGTGGAGTTTGGTGGAGTTTGGTGGAGTTTAATGGAGTCTAATGCCGCGTACACACGGTCGGACTTTACGGCAGACTTTGCCCGGCGGACTTTTCGATGTACTTTACGACGGACTTTCTGAATGAACGGACTTGCCTACACACAATCCACCAAAGTCTGTCGAATTCGTACGTGATGACGTACGACCGGACTAAAACAAGGAAGTTCATAGCCAGTAGCCAATAGCTGCCCTAGCGTGGCTTTTTGTCCGTCGAACTAGCATACAGACGAGCGGACTCGAGTTCGACGGATAGATTTAAAACATGTTTCAAATCTAAGTCCGTCCAACTTTTGAGCAAACAAAGTCCGCTGGAGCCCACACACGATCGAATTTGTCCGACGATGGAGTTTGATGGAGTTTGGTGGAGTTTGGTGGAGTTTGGTGGAGTTTGGTGGAGTTTGGACATTTAAATCCCCCGACCGTCTCGTCTATCTCTCAGGGACTGTATTGGTAATGGTGCAAAATTTGCACTGAGTTCCTGGGTCTGCTGTGCCCATTAGGAGAGGTTTCCACCATCCCTGATGAAATGTTACATTTAGTTTTAATTTAAAGTGGTTGTACACCCTGTACACCCTGTACACCCCGTACACCTTGTACACCCCGTACACCCTGTACACCCCGTACACCCCGTACACCCCGTACACCCCGTACACCTTGTACACCCCGTACACCTTGTACACCCTGTACACCCTGTACATCCCGTACACCCCGTACACCCTGTACACCCAGTACACCCTGTACACCCTGTACACCCCTTACACCCTGTACACCCCATACACCCTGTACAACCACTTTTACCTACAGGTAAGCCTATATTAAGACTTACCTGTAGGTGCTGGAAATATCTCCTAAACCTCCACGGTTTAGGAGATATTTACAATAAAGCCGTGCACCGATGTCTACGGCGCATGCGCATTTAGAAAGGGCAGATCGGCCGTCTCTAAAGCCGTAAATGGCGGCTCCCGCGCGTGCAACGTCACGCGACTCCAGCCAGTTACAGAGCTAGAGTTCGTGGCCCCGGAAGGAAGAGGGGTGAAGGTGGACGCTCGCTGCTAGTGGGGACATTGGTGACATCGTAGGCTTCGGTTTCAGGTAATTGACACATAATGGGCTACTATGCGATGCGATGCATAGTAGCCCATTATGCTTTACCTTTGCAGGAAAATAAAGAGGAAGTAAAACCCACCAGGGTTTACTTCCTCTTTAAAGTGTAATCCAACTACGCAATTCGAATAGTACATGCCAGCAATTGTGTGCCCCCCTAGTGGCTGCTAGACATGTGCATTCGTTTTCGTCCGAATGCATTTTCGTCCGAATTTCAGGTATTTTCGTTATTGTTTTAACAAACGATAACGAAAGTGCAGAATCCGAAAAACAAAAGATCCGACATAAACAAATGCTTTATTTTCGTTTTCGTTGCTACAACAGTTCGATATAGATAGGAGATTCGACATGATGATGACAATAACAATCTGTGTCCATCAAACCTGTGGTCGAATGTGCCTAACCTTAACTCTATTAGTCCAAGATTATTCTACATAGAGAGAAAAGATTCGACATAGAGAGAAAAGATTCGACGTAGAGAGAAAAGATTCGACATAGAGAGAAAAGATTCGACGTAGGGGAGAAAAGATAGATAAAAATAATGATGATGATGAATGTTATTGGCTGATTGTAACCAAAGAGGAGGAGCAGTAAAATAGCTAGAACTACGTACACACGTACTTTGGCTTATGGTGTCTGTTGAAAGCTCTAAAAAAATTCGACGGAGCAGGTAAACTATACGGCGTCGTAGTTTAGCTGCTCCGTCGAATCTTCTTTGAACATTCGACAGACACCATAAGCCTTCAACGACAGATTCGACCTTAATTTGGATTTTCAGACAAATGCAATTTAACGAAAAACGAAATAAATAAAAACGAATTTCGGGAGTAACTAAATAAATTTATTTTTAGGACGAAAACGAAATTCCGAAACAAAATATTTCAGTGTGAACATGTCTAGTGGCTGCTCCCGTTTGTTCAAACTGTGTATGTGCGCAGTGCGCGCTCTCCTTCTCTATTTGAGCTCAGTAGCAACCATGGCTGGATCTAGAGAGGTGCTGGGGTTGACTGCACCCCCTCCCCCCCAGATTCCAATTGCACATCACCTCTGCCTCTCTAGCAGTGATAACTGTCCTTTGGCCTGCCAGAAATGATCCCTGTCCTCCACCCTGCTGACCCCTGTACACACCCTGCTGACCCCTGTCCTACACCCTTCTGATCCTGATCCTCTGCCCTACTGACCCCAGTCCTAAGCTCTGCTGGCCCCCTGTACAATACCCTACTGATTCCTATACGATCCCCTGCTGATCATTCATCCTTTGCCCTGCTGACCCTCTGTCCACGCCCTGCTGACCCCTGTCCTCCACCCTGCTGACCCCTGTCCTCCACCCCGTTGACCCCTGTCCATGCCCTGCTGAGCCATGTTCTCCACCCTTCTGATCCCGATCCTCTGCCCTATTGACCCTAGTCCTCAGCTCTGCTGACCCAAGTCCCCTGCCCTACTGACTCCCTAACCTCCACCCTTCAGGCCCCTGTCCTTGGCCCTGCTGACCCCTGTCCTCCGCCCTGCAGACCCCTGTCCCCTGCCCTGCCAGCAGTGACCCCTGTCTTCCACCCTGTTGACCCTGTCCCCAGCCCTGCTGACCCCTGTCCACCGGTCTACTGACCCCCTGTACACTATCCTACTGGTTCCTATACAATCCCCTGCTGACCATTCATCCTTTGCCCTGCTGACCCTCTGTCCAAGCCCTGCTGACCTCTGTCCTCCACCCTGCTGACCCTTGTACATGCCCTACTGACCCCTGTCCTCCACCCTTCTGATCCTGATCCTCTGCCCTACTGACCCCAGTCCTCAGCTCTGCTGACCCCCTGTACAATACCCTACTGATTCCTATACGATCCCCTGCTGATCATTAATCTTTTGCCCTGCTGACCCTCTTTCCACGCCCTGGTGATCCCTGTCCTCCACCCTGCTGACCCCTGTCCTCCACCCTGCTGACCCCTGTCCATGCCCTGCTGAGCCCTGTCCTCCACCCTTCTGATCCTGATCCTCTGCCCTACTGACCCCAATCCTCAGCTCTGCTGACCCCAGTCCCCTGCCCTACTGACCCCCTGACCTCCACCCTTTAGGCCCCTGTCCTTGGCCCTGCTGACCCCTGTCCTCCGCCCTGCAGACCCCTGTCCTCTGCCCTGCCAACAGTGACCCCTGTTGACCCTGTCCCCAGCCCTGCTGACCCCTGTCCATCGCCCTACTGACCCCCTGTACACTATCCTACTGATTCCTATATAATCCCCTGCTGACCATTCATCCTTTGCCCTGTTGACCCTCTGTCCAAGCCCTGCTGACCCCTGTCCAGCACCCTGCTGACCCCTCTGTACGCCCTACTGACCCCTGTTCTCCACCCTTCTGATCCTGATCCTCTGCCCTACTGACCCCAGTCCTCAGCTCTGCTGACCCCCTGTACAATACCCTACTGATTCCTATGCGATCCTCTACTGATCATTCATCCTTTGCCCTGCTGACCCTCTGTCCACACCCTGCTGAGCCCTGTCCTCCACCCTTCTGATCCTGTTTCTCTGCCCTACTGACCCCAGTCCTCAGCTCTACTTACCCCAGTCCTCAGCTCTACTGACCCCAGTCCTCAGCTCTACTGACTCCAGTCCTCAGCTCTATCTACCCCAGTCCTCAGCCCTACTGACACCCTGTACAATATACTACTGATTCCTATACGATCCCCTGCTGACCATTAATCCTTTGCCCTGTTGACCCTCTGTACACAGTCCTGCTGACCTCCCATCCTCTGTTCCCTGACATTTTTTACTGCACCCCCACATCAGACAGGCTAGATCTGTCTCTGGTAGCAACAACCATAGATGAGCTGAACAATACAATTGTGCGCCCCCTAGTGGCTGCTTAGGGCCACCTAAGTTACATGCATGCACAGTGCGCTCTCTCCGTCTCTAGCTGAGCTCAGACGCTGCATCTAGAGAAGGAGAGAGTACACTGTGCATGTTCACCGGTTGAATGGCCCAAAGAGGCCACCGGGAGGCGCATATTTGTTCTGTTAAGCCCAAGGACCCCCCTCCACCCCGTCTGCATGTGTAATGGGAGTATGTGCAGCATTTGAAACAGGAGGCATTCTGGTATGAACTATTCAGAAGATATAAAATTACACAGTGGGATTTTTGGAAAATGTTTCTAAAGGTGAACTGACGCTTTAATACATTTTTATAAAATGTTTTAAATAAAAAAGAATTATGGGCCTGTGCGATCCCTGCATGCTAATGTTTTACCCCTTGGGATGGTTGTCCCTCATGCTCTGATATGGAATGATGTTTGGTCCTATGATGTTGATAAGTGGTACTTTATCCCTGATGAAGATATTAAAAGTTGAAAGATACGAAACGCGTTGGTTGGCCCAGTCCATGGAAAGAGCTGACAGTCAAGGATTTTATTGGTTGTGTAGTTTAAACTAGTTACTGGGAGTACCACTTAATATTTACCAACAATGTCATTGGACTTATGTTTGGTCTTACAATAGGCCAGGCATTTCCAAAATCCGGCCTGCGGGCCAATTGCAGCCTGTTGTCCGGTTTCATACGCAAACCCCCCCCCCCCCCCGGTAATTTGCATATATATATATCTTTTGTGGCCCCCAACGAATCTTTAAATCTTAAAGTGAGGGTGTGTGTTATAAGCCGATAAATACATATATATATCCAAATAACACGCCCGAGCTCATCCTTAGACTCTTCACCATACACAGTCACAAAGGCAAGAGAATTCTTGTTGGGCAGTGTTTTAGTTCATTTGCATTTAATTTTAATGGTTCAAAGAATGTCAGGCAAAATGGTCGGCCCTCACGCATGTTCACTTCATCAAATCTGGCCCTCTAAAGTTTGGACACCCCTGCAATAGACTGTGCAGTGCTTCAAGGCTGTGGCTCTGTTACCTCCCCCTGGCTTCTAGAACCCGCTGGATAGTTCTAGAACTTAGAGGGTGGAGGAACAGAGACTGCAACTTGAATATTTATGGGGTTCCCACCAATCCCTGAGAAAGCAAGGCTCAGTAGGTGGGGGAACAGTTCCATAAATAGTCAGAAGCCTGTGGCAGTCGGGGAGCAAAGTCCAGGGTCCAGTCGTCTGGAGGGAACCCCTGTGCTGGGGGGGGGGGGCTCTACCCCTGGGCAGAAGGAATGCCAGGAGAGGGGGAGAGCGAGAGAGGATAACCTAGAAGCCTCATACCCTTCACCAGCCTCAGCTGGACTTAGCTGAAGCCCCTCCTGAAAGCAAGACCTGGCCCGTATAGCAGTGTGCCCATACAGCAGCCTCTTGGAACTACTAAATAGGGACGAGTGAGTAACTTCAGTTCCCATTTACCCCAAGCCTGTACAGAGAGGACAGTAGGGCTGCAATACTTTACATATCCAGGACCAAGGGACGGCTTAGAGCCGGGGCAAAGCAGCCAGAAGCTCCCCCATATCTCATTATCCAATCGAGTGGACTGGAACTTTAAGTAATTGTTGTTTACAACACCGCTCGGGATGCAGAGCTTCCCCACCTCCTTGTTTTGGCATTGAGAGTAGAAGTTGGTTTAAGCTGTTAAAGTGTCACCAAATATCAGACAAAGGCTAATGTGAAAAGGTTGTTTATGTCCTCTTATATTCTCGAATTGCATGTAGCATGGAGTTATAGACTTTTCCCCATATGAAGGCAGACCTTTTATGTTAGGATCTGCTGAGCGAGCTCAACTTCATCCTAAAAATCCCACCTAACTGTGGTGGAAACTCTTCGAGCCCCTCTGCCTTAAAATAACTCATTAAAGAAGCAAAACAATTTCGAGATCTCTAGTCAACAGTCAGTTTGAGAGCTAATAGTTTTTGGATCAAATCCAAACTTCGGCCCTTTTCTTGCTTTTTCCAGCTCCAGGGCACTATGCCATCTGCTGATACCAACAATTGGGCAAGTGTCCTCCCACTGACACCAATGATGGGGCATATGTCCTCCCACTGACACCAATAATGGGGTACAATTCCTCCCACTGACACCAATGATGGGGCACAATTCTTCCCACTGACACCAGTGATGGGACACTATTCCTCCCACTGACACCAATGATGGGGCACAATTCCTCTCACTGGCACCAATGATGGGGCACTATTCCTTCCACTGACACCAGTGATGGGGCACTATTCCTCCCACTGACACCAATGATGGGGCACAATTCCTCTCACTCGCACCAATGATGGGGCACTATTCCTTCCACTGTCACCAATGATGGGGCACTATTCCTCCCACTGACACCAATGATGGGGCACAATTCTTCCCACTGACACCAACAATTGGGCATATGTCCTCCCACTGACACCAATGAAGGGGCACAGTTCCTCCCAGTGACACCAACAATAGGGCACAATTATTCCCAATGACACCAACAATGGGGCACAATTCCTCCGAATTACACCAATGATGGAGCACAATTTTTCCCACTGACACCAACAATTGGGCACATGTCCTCCCACCAATGAAGCAGCAAAATTCCTCCTAATGACCCCAGTAATGGGGCACTATTCCTTCCAGGGGTATTGTTTACTTCCATTGACTCCTGTCACTAAATAAAATGGTCACCTAACAGCCCTGGTTTGCTTTGCTTAAAAAATGATTCCCATGTTGCTTTCTTGGTGCTTCAAAGCGTCTCCAAAGCCTCTATAGAAGTCTATGACAACTCTCACTAACAGCACCTGAAGCTTTTGAGAGGCTTTTATTTAGCGTTTGTTTTGAAGGTATTGCAGGCATACAATATCCCAGGATGCCCTGGGAAATCAAAAAAACAAACCAGAGAGACATCATCAACAGTCACTTTAGGTTCATGTCTATATATTCTGGTGCAGACGTCATGTCTGGTGTGCAGCGTGGAGCAGCAGGAAGGTGAGCGGGGTCCGGACCACAGCAGAGCAACTAGCAGATGGCACACCTGGTGTGCAACATTGGGGCAATATAGCGAAAGGTGAGCGGGGACCAGGGAGAGAGGACTGAGCATCAGGGGATCAGCAGAGTTGGTGGATTGGAGCATGAGAAACTAGCAATGTCACATATGGCACACATTGTGGGAGCAACATAGCGGAAGGTGAGTGGAGACCAGAGAGAGAGGAGAATCAGCAAACCAGAGGATCAGCAGAGCTGGGGGGTACTACTGAGCAGAGGATCAGCAGAGCTGGGGGTTACTACTAAGCGGGGCATCAGCAGAGCTGGGGGTTACTACTGAGCGGGGGATCAGCAGAGCTGGGGGTTACTACTGAGCGGGGGATCAGCAGAGCTGGAGGTTACTGCTGAGTGGGGCATCAGCAGAGCTGGTGGATTGGAGCATGAGAAACTAGCATTGTCACATATGGCACACAGTGTGGGAGCAACATAGCGGAAGGTGAGTGGAGACCAGAGAGAGAGGAGAATCAGCAAACCAGAGGATCAGCAGAGCTGGGGGTTACTACTGAGTGGGGGAGCCAGCTAAGCTGGGGGTAGTACTGAGCAGGGGATCTGCTGAACGAGGGTACTTATGAGCTGGAAACCTGCTGAACAGGGGTAATAATGAGCTGGGGATCTGCTGAGTGGGTGTAATACTGAGCCTGGGTTCTACTGGGCCCCTTTAAAATAAATAGAAAATCTGAACAAATGAATGGGGGAGGGGCAACTACATAACAAATGATGTTTAATGTAGAAAAATGTAAAATAATGCATTTGGGTGGCAAAAATCTGAATGCAATCTATAGACTGGGGGGAGAACCTCTGGGGGATATAGGATGGAAAAGGACCTGGGGGTCCTAGTAGATGATAGGCTCAGCAATGACATGCAATGCCAAGCTGCTGCTAACAAAGCAAACAGAATATTGGCATTAAAAAGGGGATCAACGCCAGAGATAAAACGATAATTCTCCTGCTCTACAAGACTCTGGTCCGGCCGCACCTGGAGTATGCGGTCCAGTTCTGGGCACCAGTCCTCAGGAAGGATGTACTGGAAATGGAGCGAGTACAAAGAAGGGCAACAAAGCTAATAAAGGGTCTGGAAGATCTTAGTTATGAGGAAAGGTTGTGAGCTCTGAACTTATTCTCTCTGGAGAAGAGACACTTGAGAGGGGATATGATTTCATTGTATAAATACCGGACTGGTGACCCCACAATAGGGAGAAAACTTTTTTGCGGAAGGGAGTTTAACAAGACTCGTGGCCACTCATTACAATTAGAAGAAAAGAGGTTTAACCTTACACTACGTAGAGGGTTCTTTACTGTAAGAGCGGCAAGGATGTGGAATTCCCTTCCACAGGCGGTGGTCTCAGCGGGGAGCATTGATAGCTTCAAGAAACTATTAGATAAGCACCTGAATGACCGCAACATACAGGGATATACAATGTAATACTGACATATAATCACACATAGGTTGGACTTGATGTACTTGTGTCTTTTTTCAGCCTCACCTACTATGTAATACTATGTAACACACACACAAGGCAGTTGCCAAGCTTCAATAAAGCTTCAAAATAGCATCACTGAAGCATCAAAAACACATTTAAAAACAAGCTGAAGTGGTAGGCGCTTTAATGTGTGCGAAAGTCAAAGCAAGTGTAAATGAGCCCTTAAAGGGTACGTAACCCCAACAATAAAACATTTTTTTCTTCCTTTTGGTCTGATAAATAATTCACTGAGAGCATTTTGTTCTACCGGTTTCAGCCCACCAGTACCTCACGCTCCATTGTACGTTAATGAGGTCCTCCATTTCGTTAAGGAATCAGCATAAAGTTATTCTGTTCCGGTTACCATGTCACTAAATATTTTTTCTTTGGTTTTCAGAAAAAAACAGAGGCCATGTCTAATGAAGACAACGCCAAAGAGACTCCTGCCAATGAGTGCCCCGTCTGCTATGAACGCCTCCAAAACCCAAGTACATCCGAGCGGAGGTTGAGCTGCGGCCACTCCTTCTGCCATGACTGTTTGGTGAAGTATCTTGTGACGGCCAAGAAAGAGGGCTCAATAAAAAAGAACATCATCTGTCCTCTGTGCCGATATGTGACCTTTCTCACCAACAGGGGCCTTATTTTACCTCCACGGACTGGAGAACTCAACCAGATCTTGGAAGTTCCCGTCACTCCATCAGGCCTAAGGCACACGCCTTCGCTTCTCAGAAACCCCAACACTTTGGTCGTCCCCATCACCGAGACAAGTGAGTCAGACAACCCCCACCTTTCCAGGTGCACCTGCCTCGGAGACGCCAACCTCGACTCGGTCAACCACGCGCACGGTTCCCAAATCTTTGTCATCAGCGACCAAGGGCAGCCAATGTATAACGAGGAGGTAATCGCCGATACGCCAACCCACCATGTTGATGCCAGGGCCCACTGCTGCCGGTCTCCATCTATAGTGTTGGTCCTGTTGCTAATATTTCTTGTGGCTGTCATGGCGGCGGTGTTGCCGTGGATACTTTTGGTCAAAAAAGTGTGAAGAAGACTCCTCCATGTAATGTAATAATCATGATCGTGACTAGTGGAAGGGATGCCTCTCCTCCTTTCAGAAGACCTTCTGAGATGATGTCTAGATTGGTCATGGAGGAGGACAAGACTGTTTGGATCAGAAAGCTTGGGTTCGTTTCCAGGAACACGTGGAGACAGTGATTTTTGTTGAATTTATTTAGGTGTCCAATAGAAGAACTGGTTTTGGGGAGCCATCAGATCATCCCTTTTAATGTCTCATTCAGGTCCACTTTGGGATGTGGACATCTGATGGAGCCCCGGGCCTTATCAATGTGTAAGCTCCGTGTCAGAGCTTACACAGAGTCAATGACCTTCTCTACTACCAGCCCGCCAGAGAAACCCTGGCAATTGGCCAAACCCGCCATCCCAGAAAATGAGGCAGAAGGTCACATGTTCCCCCCCATGTGTAGAAGTACTGGGTAGTCTTGAGGTATCCAACACACAAATGGAGTAGTGGTGACGAGTGACGAAGAAATTAAAGAACCTTTGCTCTTTGGGAATGGGACAAAATTGAAAATCATTAGGCTATGTTCTCAGTTTGAATGTTATTCAATCATTGAAAATAGAATGTCTCTGAGTGTCTCCGAGCGTCACCGCGTGGTCTCCGAGCGTTGCTTTGCCTCCGGCACCCCCGCATCTCTGGCCACATGTGGTACTGCAAAGACAAGCAGTGGCTGTGGAACGGATTATCTGAGATTCTATTATTTCCTATGGGGAAACTCGCTTTGATATACGAGTGCTTTGGATTACAAGCATTCTTCTGGAACGAATTATGCTCGTAATCCAAGGTATTACCGTAAGTAGTCATTTTCATATGCCCGTGGGACTTTTCAGAAGCTGCACCAAACACCAACGAATCAACAGTTACTTTAAAAAAAAAAATCCTATTTATATTTACTTATAAAAGTCATTAGATTATTTTCTCTGCAGGTCAAATGTTATTCATTCAGACAGGATAGATTGACTCAGGGAAATACCACAATACGGTCACTAGATGGA
This sequence comes from Lithobates clamitans, assembly GCA_037952925.1. Taxonomy (NCBI): domain Eukaryota; kingdom Metazoa; phylum Chordata; class Amphibia; order Anura; family Ranidae; genus Lithobates; species Lithobates clamitans. The sequence continues at coordinate 59,015 of JBBGZY010002801.1, read as the reverse complement.
GCCGATGATCATATGAAAATTACTAGTAATTCTTTTTTTTCATCAGCTCCTTCTAGTGGTCGTAATATGGTATTTCCCTGAGTCACTCTAAGCTGTATGAATGAATAACATTCAACCTGGAAGGAAAAATAGCCCAATGGCTTTCGTTTTTGTTCCCATTCTCACAGAACAAATGTGAATGCAGTTTCACAGGATCAATAGGTCTGCTTTTTATATATATATATATATACACCCCAATATGTGCTCTCATTTTTGTGTATATACACGAGGTTCTGTTATAAATCCTGGAGTCACGGGAAATCGGTGGTGGGCCCACACGAATCTGCAACGTGTCTCCTTTCATTGTCTAACCTGAAAGAAATGGACTGTTTTAGTTGCTATGGACAATACAACATTTTTCACAACAGCTCCACCTTGAAAAGCCATCCTCGAGCTCCACCACTCCAGTGACGTCACCTAGGCTGAGATGATGTCATCAGTCTGCTGCAGGCAGGTGGAGACATTTCCTCAGTCTCCATTTCCTCAGTCTCCATTTCCTCAGTCCCCCCCCCCCCCCCCCCCAGTGATCAGACTGTAACATTGTAACTTTTGTGAACTGCACAGACCCCGGGATTTACACTATTTGTGTCACCTTTGAGCTGGGATCTCAGTCCAGGACGTAGATGGTGACCTTTTTATTTTCTTTCTAAAAGAAGCCACAGCCTGAATTAAAAAGCCTGTTCCCCGCCAGTATGCCTCAAAGTAGGACCCTTGCTTTGCCAACTGGAGAGCTTTAGCTCTGGCTCAGTAGGGGCGGGGGGGGGGACCTCTGCATGAGACCGCTGCTTCCCCACAAAGAGCAAGGGTCCTTCTTCGCAGCTTTCTGGCAGGGGACTGGCTTTTCTACTCATAGTAAGTACAAGCCGGCAACTCGACAGCTTCCTCGTCGTTTTATTTGCACATTATAGCAGTAACATAATCCAAATTTACTGACGCGTTTCGGCCTAAGCCTTCATCATAGCATGGCTTCTCTACTCAGGCTGTGGCTGCTTTTGAAAGGTAACAAACTATAAAGACATTGAATTTTGTTTTGATGCACCTGCAATTATACATGTGCAAATAGCTTCGTTCCAGAGTCGTTTTACGACGAAATCCGACAAATTCGTTCATTCGGAAAAATTCTAATTAGCAGAAACCCGTTTAACAAATTTTTCTGAAAAATTGAAAATCCGAAAATAAAAAATTAGAAGATTCGGAAATTAGAAAATTCCGAAATTCCAAGATCCGAAAATCGAATATTCGTAAATTAGAAGGTTCGTAAATTAGAAGATTCGTAGAAAATTCAAAAATTATTAAAAACAGAAAAGCGAAAATTCGGAAATGAGAAAATCCGCAAACATGAATGAAAATCCAAAAATTCAAAAGAACGAAAATACAAAAACCCGAAAATTTGAAAATCTGAAATAATAACTAACAATACTTATTACTAACTATTAAATGATAGGTATTGGAATTTCCTTTAAAATGTGGCTGTTAGTGAACGAAACGAATACGAATTTATCCAAAGTTACGAATTTTCCAAAATAACGAATGCCGCATCTAAACGAATGGAACGTAACAAATTAATAATAGTAATAAATAACAATAATAATAATAAAAACGTTTTATTATTAGCGTTTATTATTATTAATTAGTTACGTTCCATTCGTTTGGATGCGGCATTCGTTATTTTGGATATTTCCTACATTCGGATAAATTCGTATTCGTTACGTTCACTAACAGCCAAATTTGAAGGGAAATTCCAATACCTATCATTTAATAGTTATTATTAGCTAGTTAGTTAGTTATTATTTCAGATTTTTGAATTTTTCGGATTTTCTTTCTTGTTTTCGAATTTAAAAAAAATTTGGATTTTCGAATTTACGAATTTTTTCAAAATAACAAATTTCTATTCTATTTTTCTAAACAAAACAAAAAAAACCCCAAATGAAACAAAAAACACAAAAAAACCACACACACATTTTTTGGCGGTGTCCATGTCTACCTGCAATGTATTTCGCTGATTTAAACTGGGGGTTCAATTGGTCGTTGACTATTCATTTTTTTTCTATTGGTGTATGTTGTTTCGCTGTATATATTTTATATGTAAATCATTGTGTGATTTATTTGAATTTGCTGATATAAAGAAAAAGTAACATTGTTTCTCATGGCAGTTGGTTAATGATCGCATCACTTTTGTAGCTCCATAGGACAGGCTCTTTGCTTACCGGCCTCTGAAAAGCGATCTGCGGTGAATGACTTTTCAGAGGACGGTATAACAACAGCTGGCAGGCATTAGGAAGGTGCTGCTGACACCTCTTGACATTTTTTTTTTTTTTTTTGATTGCTGAAGGGCAATTTTATATTGCGAACCGCGGCGAAGCTGCAAGCCAAGCATATGGCTCATGGTTGCGGTGTGGCCCTATTGATCTCAGTGGGTGAGTTTGACGGGTGGTGCCGCCTGAGTGGCCAGGGAAGGGGGAGGGGAATGAAGACAGCAACACCACAGCTCAGCCACCAGTTTTTACTGCCCCATAGATACCAGTGTGAAAGAGACCTAATGCTACCTTTACACTAGCGGCCATCCCTCTGAAAAGTGATCTGTGGTGGATCACTGTTCAGAGGCATTTGACAGGCCGCGAGGAGGTGATGTGTTTCCTTCTGCATCTGTTTGAACCCTGTAAATGCTGCACCGTAGTATTGCAATGCACGCAGCTGCAGGGCCCAATCGCTTGAATGTATCACATCCGGCTAGGGTACGGCCAGCTAAACACGACGGGGATCATTTTTTGTGTACAGTCCAGTCTGGCTGCCTTTGCAGCTTAAGGAGGGTGGTTGGGGTGGTAAAAATGCAGCTTAACCACCATTTTTTAAGGCCCCCCCCCCAAAGGGTGATAAATACAGGTTGGGTCTGTGAAGCTCAAACACGCAGGATTCACGGTGAAGGGGAATCTCATCATTACCTGGCAGGAAGTCAGCCGTGTGTTTTGCATTTCAGAACAAACGTTTTTTTAGCTACAAGACTTCCCTTTTTTTATGTAATTCTTTATTTAAACAAATAATTAGCCAACAGAAACATACAAGTCACTATCCCAGCACAGCACAGAATACATGTACAGGAAGCGGGCTCGTCCTCGTGGTGTACAGATAGTGCAGTCACATTATGGCTTACAGGACTTCCCTTAATGTGCCGGGAGGGCGGACATGAACGTCCTCCCGCCATCGCCGTCCCTCTACCATGTGATCAGCTCTGTCCAATGACAGCGTGAGGAGAGAAGAAGAAAAACAATAACCGGCTTGTGTGAAAGGGATATCGGCACTGATAATCATGGCATTATCCGTGTCCTGATTATCAGTGCCCATCAATGCCACCTATTAGTGCAGCCCCATCAGTGCCTCCTTATCATTGCCTACCAGTGAGACCTCATTGGTGCCCATCAGTGCAAACTATCAGTGCCTACCAATGCCTATCAATGCCACCTATCAGTGCAGGCTCATCAGTGCCTCCTTATCACTGCCTACCAGTGACACCTCATCAGTGCCCATCAATGCCAACTATCAGTGCCCATCAGTGCCACCTCATCATTGCCCATCAGTGCCGCCTCATCAGCGCACATCAGTGAAGGAGAAAAATTACCAGTCAGTGCCAATCAGTGTCACCTCATCAGTGCTGCCTATCAGTGCCGCCTATCAGTGCCAATCAGTGTCCTTCAGTGCTGCCTATTAGTGCCCATCAGTGTCTCCTCATCAGTGTCACCTATCAGTGCCCATCAGTGCTGCCTATCAGTGCCCACCAGTGCTGCCAATCAGTGCCCATCAGTGTTGCCTATCAGTGCCCATCAGTGCAGCCTCATAAGTGCCTCCTTATCATTGCCTACCAGTGAAACCTCATCAGTGCCCATCAGTGCCACCTCATCAGTGCCACCTCATCAGCACACATCAGTGAAGGAGAAAAATTACCAATCAGTGCCCATCAGTTTCTCCTCATCAGTGTCACCTATCAGTGCCCATCAGTGCCGCCTATCAGTGCCTCCTTATCAGTGCCAATCAGTGTCCTTCAGTGCTGCCTATCAGTGCCCATTTATGCCGCCTATCATTGCCCATCAGTGCTGCCTATCAGTGCCTTTCAGTGACACCTATCAGTGCCCACCTGTGCCGCCTCATCAGTGTCACCTATCAGTGCAGCCTCATCAGTGCCTCCTTATCATTGCCTACCAGTGAAACCTCATCAGTGCCCATCAGTGCCACCTCATCAGTGAAGGAGAAAAATTACCAATCAGTGTCTACTCATCAGTGTCACCTATCAGTGCCGCCTATCAGTGCCCATCAGTGCTGCCTATCAATGCCACCTATCAGTGCCTCCTTATCAGTGCCGCCTATCAGTGTCCATCAGTGCTGCCTATCAATGCCACCTATCAGTGCCTCCTTATCAGTGCCGCCTATCAGTGCCTCCTTATCATTGCCCACAAGTGCTGCCTTATCAGTGCCCATCAGTGAAGGAGAAAAACTACCTGTTTGCAAAATTGTATTACAAACTATGAAAAAATTTTTGTTTTTGTTTTTTTGGTGCTAATAAATTCCAGAGATAATGAGACAGCAACAGATTTTATTAATAACTCATCACATGAAGTTTATATTTAGTATCATCCTTTTATAGAATCAGATACATTTATATAGTGCAGTGCTGGATGTACCGGTAGGAGAGGTAAGTCGGTGTCATCGGAGGAGGGAGGGGCGGGAGCGCAGTGATGATTGATGGGTGTACACCGCCTATGACTGATCTCATCAACGATTTGTAGGAGATCGAATCCAATCAGGGAAATCGCACATCATCTGTATCATGTTAGTATCATTTTAAAAGTCATTATCAATCTTTTTAAATCTGCAATGTAAACAATCGCTGTTGATCCCGCCATGAAGGAACTTTTTTAGGCACTTCCTGTTATAGGGTGACAACGCTCTGTCCCTGTCTGCCAATTCTGTTCCTGGGTTGTCACCCTGAAACATGTGACCTGGATGGAGATTAGAAACATCCGTACTAAATATGGGATACAGTTTTAAATAATAAAAGCCCCCCCCCCGATCCCCAGCCCCCTTCCTTCTGGGCCTGTGGCCCCTCCCTCCAAGCTTGGGGGCCCTTCCCCTTTTACTCATGAAAATTTTTACTGACGGAGCACATTTATTACTGACAACCTAACATATGACAAAAACTCCTATTATAAACTATTATAAGAAGAATGGGCGTGGCCAGTGGGAGGGTCTTAAAGTGGGACAGAACCTGCGGCTGCAGTATACACTGCACACATATTCCATATACCACAATCCTTGTACCCACAGAAAACTCATTCTAAACCTCAATTGACAGTTTCCCAGACACATATAAACCTAAGGACAAAGGAACTTCTTTTTTTTAACTAAATGTTTCCATTATTCATATTTATGCACACAAAGAAGAACCTCATTGAAGCCAGCAACTGTTGAGACAATGGACACCTTGGTGAGGTCTATGTGAGGGGTCACTTTGGAGGATGTGAGGGGTCACTTTGGAGGATGTGAGGGGGTCACTTTGGAGGATGTGAGGGGTCACAGCATAATGTATGGAGTGCAGGGTCAAGAATAAGTTACAAACAAAACAACATATGGAGTGCAGCAGTCAGGGTGAGCGCTACATTCACATCAGAGTCCCCCCTTACATCAAAATCCCCAGCATGAGTCCCCAGAGTTTCACCATACATCAGAGCCCCCAGAGTGCCCCCTTACATCAGTGCCCCCCCAGAGTGCCCGTGCCCCCCTACATCAATGCCCCCCCAGAGTGCCCCCTTACATCAGTGCCCCCCCAGAGTGCCCGTGCCCCCCCCTACATCAATGCCCCCCCCAGAGTGCCCCCTTACATCAGTGCCCCCCCAGAGTGCCCGTGCCCCCCTACATCAATGCCCCCCCAGAGTGCCCCCTTACATCAGTGTCTTCAAAGTGCATCCTTCAGAGTGCCCCCTTACATCCTCCAGAGTGCCCCCTACACCAGTGCCCCCCCCCTACATCAGTGTCTGCAAAGTGCATCCTTTTATCCTTCAGAGTGTCCCCTAACATTCTCCAGAGTGCCCCTTGCGTCTTTCAGAGTGGCCCCTTAATCCTCTAGAGTGCCCCCTTAGTAGTACCATGGGGGCACTTTGGAGGATGAAAGGGGGTACTCTGGCAGTACTAACTTAGTACCTCCAGAGTGTTCCCTTAGATACTTCAGAGTGCCCTCTTACATCCACCTGAGTGCCCCCTTACATGCTCCAGAGTGCCCCACTACATCAGTGCCCCCTTACATCCTCCAGAGTGACCCCCCGACACCAGTGCCCCCTTACATCAGTGTCTCCAAAGTGCATCCTTACATTCTCCAGAGTGCTCCCTCACATCTTCCAAAGTGACGCCTCACATCCTCCAGAGTAACCCCTTACATCCTCCAGAGTGACCCCTTACATCCTCCAGAGTGACCCCTTACATCCTCCAGAGTAACCCCTCACATCCTCCAGAGTAACCCCTTACATCATCCAGAGTGGCCCCTTACATCCCCCAGAGTGACCCCTCACATCCTCCAGAGTAACCCCTCACATCCTCCAGAGTGGCCCTCACATCCTCCAGAGTGGCCCCTTACATCCTCCAGAGTGACCCCTCACATCCTCCAGAGTGACCCCTCACATCCTCCAGAGTGACCCCTCACATCCTCCAGAGTGGCCCCTCACATCCTCCAGAGTGGCCCTCACATCCTCCAGAGTGACCCCTCACATCCTCCAGAGTGACCCCTCACATCCTCCAGAGTGGCCCTCACATCCTCCAGAGTGGCCCTCACATCCTCCAGAGTGGCCCTCACATCCTCCAGAGTGACCCCTTACATCCTCCAGAGTGACCCCTTACATCCTCCAAAGTGACCCCTCACATCCTCCAGAGTGACCCCTCACATCCTCCAGAGTGGCCCCTCACATCCTCCAGAGTGGCCCTCACATCCTCCAGAGTAACCCCTCACATCCTCCAGAGTGGCCCCTCACATCCTCCAGAGTGGCCCCTCACATCCTCCCGAGTGGCCCCTCACATCCTCCAGAGTGACCCCTTACATCCTCCAGAGTGGCCCCTTACATCCTCCAGAGTGGCCCCTACATTAGTGTCTCCAAAGTGACCCCTCACATCCTCCAAAGTGACACCTCACATCCTCCAAAGTGACACCTCACATCCTCCAGAGTGCCCCCATGGTAGTACCATGGGGGCACTTTGGAGGATGAAAGGGGTCACTCTGTAGGATGTAAGGGGGCACTCTGTAGGATCTAAGGGGGCACTCTGTAGGATGTAAGGGGGCACTCTGTAGGATCTAAGGGGGCACTCTGTAGGATCTAAGGGGGCACTCTGGTGGTACTAAATGAGATCCTTCAGAGTGCCCCCTTACATCCTCTGAAAGAGGTAAAGGGGCACTGTAAAGGTACTAAGATAGATAGTACCACCAGAGTGCCCCCTGCAGAGAGCCTCAATGAGCGATGGCTGCCATTGATCTCTGCCATGCAGAACAGCCTATTCCATGTTAGAAAGTAGAAGAATGATCTGAGGGAAGAGCGATCTGAGGGAAGAGCGATCTGAGGGAAGAGCGATCTGAGGGAAGAGTGAACTGCTGTTACACCCCCCCCGGCTGCCCGCGTGAATAAATCCTGAGAGATATTCCACCTCCTGCAAAAAAAAAAAAACAGAGTAAAAGGCTCCATTCACATCAAGGCAAATTGAATCGGGGGTGGAATCGCAGAAAAACGCAGGACGTGTTTGCAATGCCATTACTTCTTAATGACACCCAAATCACCGTTTGATTTTACTGCAATTGCGGCAAATCGCAACATGCGCTGCCATCGCCCAAAAGAAGCTCCTCCTCCTCCTGCGATTCAAATCTCCTAGCTGTGAATGGAGCCTAAAATACAAAGCTGAATATTGCGAGTTCCGGGGACGGGTCACTTTCATTGCAAAGCGTCCGGCAAGAAAATATGGAACGCTTCACGAATTTGCGTGTCATCCTTGCGCAGGGGCCATGCTAATCTTCTCTGTATCGTTCCAATTTTAGTATATGTCCTGCCGAAGCGAGGACAATCCAAAGGTGACCCTGATCGGTATATAAGGCCAACCAGAGCCGCAAATGTCAGCTCATGGTGAGCCTGGTAATGATGTATTAATGGTAATAAAGATTCCAGAATCAATGTATCCAAACCAATAAAAAGTCATGGAAAACAAATACAACATCAGAGTCTCCATACAAGTTACAACACATTCCGATGCTCCATACACAGATCAATAACCAATCTTCTACAGATCAGATACCAGCAGCACATGCAAATGAGCAGAGCAGCCACAAGGGATTGTGGGAGGAGGGAGGGGCCATCCTTAGTCTGTGTATCTTCTTACATTGTATCTGATTACATTGTATCAAAAGCAGTACAAGAACTACATTTGTAAATCAGTGCCGTGCTGCAAAGTCGGCGTCGCAGCGATTGGAACGGTGCCATTGCCGGCCAATAGGGTGCGACTTGTTTCCATGACAATCGTTCAGTGTGAATGAGGCTTATACCACGTTCTCTCCTGATAAACTCTGAAGATTATTAGATAGTATCAGATACTATTAATAACTCATCACATGTTTATGTTTATATTTAGTATCCTTTGTTTATATAATAAGAGGGATGTATATAGCGCAGTGCTGGATGTACCTGTAGGAGAGGTAAGTCGGGGTCATCGGAGGAGGTGGGACGGGAGCGCAGTGATGATTGATGGGACACGTGTACATCGCCTATGACTGATCGCATCAATGAGTTATAGGAGATCTAATCTAATCCAATCAGTGACATCTCACATCCTCTGTATCATGTTAGTATCATTTTAAAAGTCATTATCAATCTTTTAAAATCTCCAATTTTCATTGAAATAATCTCTGTTGATCCCGCCATGAAGGAACTCTTTCAGGCACTTCCTGTTGGAGGGTGACACCGCTCTGCCCCTGCCTGACAATTCTGTTCCTGGGTTGTCACCCTGTCACATGTGATCCCAGTGGAGACTATGAGGCTATGTTTCCACCATTGCGTCCCCAAAAATCGCACGATTTTGCCACGATTTTTGGCCGCAACTTGAGTTCTATGGACCTCAAGTCGCATCAAAGTGGGACCAAAGTAGTGCAGGGACTACTTTGAAGTCGCTGCGACTTGAAGACGCACAGATATGAACGGTACTCATTGGAAATCATGGGGTGCGCCTTGTCATGCGACTTTTCAGTCCCAAGTCGCATGAAAAGTCGCACTAGTGGAAACAAAGCCTGAGCAGCTCAGTGTCCAGACATGGGATATAATATGTTGTATTTCTGTAATACAAATACCTTCTGGTTGTGTTGCCCCTCCCCCCCCCAACCACAGCCAAATGCTGATTGCTGCGCCTGCATAATCGCTCTCCCAGAACCGTGCACCGAGAGGTGTGGCTGAGATTCCCCAGCTAGACGTCCCACCTCTGCTCTCCAAGCCCCAGCCGCAGAGTCTCACTCCTCCTGTTGCAACAATGGCGTTTGTAATACAAATACCTACTGGTTGTGTTGCCCCTCCCCCCCAACCACATCCAAATGCAGATTGTGTAACCCCCCCCCGGAGCGGTTTAGAATTTTAGGCCGGGTTCACACATCTAATTTGCATGACAGGAGAGTGTGGCCGTCTCTCGATGGAACCGGTTCACACAGCTCCGGGGCGGCCAAAGGGTTCGGTGCGTCTTTAGTTCTGATTCAGATGCGAATTCAGGTAAAAATTCAGTCCTGATTTGCACCTGAATGGGGGGGGATGGGGGGGGCTCTGTGAGCCTCGGCCGCCGCGTGTGTGAGCCCCTCAGACTGTACAGCTCAGGCCAGGAAGGCTTTGTGAACACCCAATGCGATCCGATTCCGGTGCGGACCAAGAAAAGGGTCCGGCGCCATTTTGGTGCGAATGCGATGCGAATTCAGCCATGAAATCTCTATGAATTCACATCGCACAGACATCGCAGCGGCGCGGTGCGAATCACACGCAGTGCCGGACATCACACAACCGTGTGGTGAACACAGAAAAAAATATTGTTGTTATCAAGATTGTCGCTCTTTATCTGTTTATAGCGCAAAAAGTAAAAAACGCTGAGGTGATCAAATACCACCAAAAGAAGTTGTGGGAACAAAAAATGTTTATTTGTGTGCAGCGTCGCACAACTGCGCAATTTTCAGTTGAAGTGAACGCCGCGCTGATTAGCAAAAAAATGGCCTGGTGAGGAGGGGGGGGGTAAATCTTCAGGAGGGGAGGCGGTTAAGCCCGGGCGCGCTGTGAATGCGGCGCAAGAAAATATGGAACGCTTCACGAATTTGCGTGTCATCCTTGCGCAGGGGCCATGCTAATCTTCTCTGTATCGTTCCAATTTTAGTATATGTCCTGCCGAAGCGAGGACAATCCAAAGGTGACCCTGATCGGTATATAAGGCCAACCAGAGCCGGAAATGTCAGCTCATGGTGAGCCTGGTAATGATGTATTAAGGGTAATAAAGATTCCAGAATCAATGTATCCAAACCAATAAAAAGTCATGGAAAACAAATACAACATCAGAGTCTCCATACAAGTTACAACACATTCCGATGCTCCATACACAGATCAATAACCAATCTTCTACAGATCAGATACAAGCAGCACATGCAAATGAGCAGAGCAGCCACAAGGGATTGTGGGAGGAGGGAGGGGCCATCCTTAGTCTGTGTATCTTCTTACATTGTATCTGATTACATTGTATCAAAAGCAGTGCAAGAACTACATTTGTAATCAGTGCCGTGCTGCAAAGTCGGCGTCGCACCGATTGGAACAGGGCCATTGCCGGCCAATAGGGTGCGACTTGTTTCCATGGCAATCGTTCAGTGTGAATGAGGCTTATACCACGTTCTCTCCTGATAAACTCTGAAGATTATTAGATAGTATCAGATACTATTAATAACTCATCACATGTTTATGTTTATATTTAGTATCCTTTGTTTATATAATAAGAGGGATGTATATATAGCGCAGTGCTGGATGTACCTGTAGGAGAGGTAAGTCGGGGTCATCGGAGGAGGTGGGACGGGAGCGCAGTGATGATTGATGGGACACGTGTACATCGCCTATGACTGATCTCATCAATGATTTATAGGAGATCTAATCCAATCAGTGACATCTCACATCCTCTGTATCATGTTAGTATCATTTTAAAAGTCATTATCAATCTTTTACAATCTCCAATTTTCATTGAAATAATCTCTGTTGATCCCGCCATGAAGGAACTCTTTCAGGCACTTCCTGTTGGAGGGTGACACCGCTCTGTCCCTGCCTGACAATTCTGTTCCTGGGTTGTCACCCTGTCACATTTGATCCCAGTGGAGACTATGAGGCTATGTTTCCACCATTGCGTCCCCAAAAATCGCACGATTTTACAGCGATTTTTGGCCGCAACTTGAGTTCTATGGACCTCAAGTCGCATCAAAGTGGGACCAAAGTAGTGCAGGGACTACTTTGAAGTCGCTGCGACTTGAAGACGCACAGATATGAACGGTACTCATTGGAAATCATGGGGTGCGACTTGTCATGTGACTTTTCAGTCCCAAGTCGCATGAAAAGTCGCACTAGTGGAAACAAAGCCTGAGCAGCTCAGTGTCCAGACATGGGATATAATATGTTGTATTTCTGTAATATAAATACCTTCTGGTTGTGTTGCCCCTCCCCCCCCCCCCCAACCACAGCCAAATGCTGATTGCAGCGCCTGCATAATCGCTCTCCCAGAACCGTGCACCGAGAGATGTGGCTGAGATTCCCCAGCTAGACGTCCCACCTCTGCTCTCCAAGCCCCAGGCGCAGAGTCTCACTCCTCCTGTTGCAACAATGGCGTTTGTAATACAAATATCTACTGGCTGTGTTGCCCCTCCCCCCCAACCACATCCAAATGCAGATTGTGTAACCCCCCCCCCCGGAGCGGTTTAGAATTTTAGGCCGGGTTCACACATCCAATTTGCATGACAGGAGAATCCAGCCGGCTCTCAATGGAACCGGTTCACACAGCTCCGGGGCGGCCAAAGGGTTTGGTGCGTCTTTAGTTCCGATTCAGATGCGGGGGGGCGCACCAGACCCCCCGCCGTGAGCCTTCGCCACCGCGTGTGTGAGCCCCTCAGACTGTACAGCTCAGGCCGGGAAGGCTTTGTGAACACCCAATGCGATCCGATTCCGGTGCGGACCAAGAAAAGGGTCCGGCGCCATTTTGGTGCGAATGCGATGCGAATTCAGCCATGAAATCTCTATGAATTCACATGGCACAGACATCGCAGCGGCGCGGCGCGAATCACACGCAGTGCCGGACATCACACAACCGTGTGGTGAACCCAGAAAAAAATATTGTTGTTTTTATCAAGATTGTCGCTCTTTATCTGTTTATAGCGCAAAAAGTAAAAAACGCAGAGGTGATCAAATACCACCAAAAGAAGTTGTGAGAACAAAAAATGTTTATTTGTGTGCAGCGTCGCACAACTGCGCAATTTTCAGTTGAAGTGAACGCAGCGCTGATTAGCAAAAAAATGGCCGGGTGAGGAAGGGGGGGTAAATCTTCCGGAGGGCAAGCGGTTAAGCCCGCAAGAAAATATGGAACGCTTCACGAATTTGCGTGTCATCCTTGCGCAGGGGCCATGCTAATCTTCTCTGTATCGTTCCAATTTTAGTATATGTCCTGCCGAAGCGAGGACAATCCAGAGGTGACCCTGATCGGTATATAAGGCCAACCAGAGCCGGAAATGTCAGCTCATGGTGAGCCTGGTAATGATGTATGGGGGGGATAAAGATTTAGGGATCAATGTATCGGTGGTGATAACGATTTGAGGAAATGAATATGAACAGATCAGCTTCTCCTTATAACACATTCCGATGCTCCACACACAGATCAATAACCAATCATCTACAGATTAGATACAAGCAGCACATGCAAATGAGCAGAGCAGCCACAGAGGATTGTGGGTGGAGGGAGGGGCCATCCTTAGAATGTTTGTCTAATTACATTGTATCTGATTACATTGTATCTGATTACATTGTAGCTGATTACATTGTAGCTGATTACATTGTATCTGAATACATTATAGTGTCAGTGTATTAGAAGCTGTTGCGGGGGATGGGAGGGAGGACAAACCGCATAGAGACCTATTAGATTCGGCGGCGATCATCTTTAGCTGCTTTCTCTTTAATAGTAAAATGTTTGGAAAAAAATTGTATATAACTACCGTTTTCCCCCAAAAATAAGCCCTAGTGTGTTTTTAATGAATTAGACCTGCGCTTATTTTCGGGGGAAACGCGGTATATATACCACAACGCAAACAAACCCAAATAAAGTAGATTCGAGTGCCAGTAATGGGCATAAATCATGTAGAGGATCTGGTGAGTTCAACCACTTTGGGGGTTGTGGGGGTTGTGGGGGACGTTACCATTTATGTGGATACCGACTTTTTTCGCAGCACTTTGGGAATTGTCAGCACAGCAGCGATTGTGAAGGAGGTTTTGCAATTGGAACTTTATTCATGCAATTTTGCACATTTATTTGAACTTTCACTGGTCGCATGCTTGCTTGGTAATTCATATTTTTTCACTGTTTCTTCTGCCTACAGGATTTATGCACATTACTGGCACTCTAATCTACTATATTTGGGTTTGTTTGCACTGTGGTATGTATAGTTATACACTATTTTTTTTATCCATATGTTTGATTTTTGTCATGCACAGCAGCGGCAAGTTTAATCCCAATTTTACACGTAGCGCGCGCGGGGGGGGGGGGGGGGGGGGGGGCGATTGATTGTTTAATAGAATGTTAAACAAATAAAATGTTGTTTATTCTGCGAGGCCCCCTTTAACCCTTTCACTACCAGACCCATTTTTGAAGTTTTTTTTTTGCATGTTTTTTTGCACACATGGTTAAAATAATATATGACATGTGACATGCAGTGGTGGCAGTAAAAGGTTTTATAAAAATTGCTGTTATGTTAATAATGTATTTTTTTTTCATTTAATTGCTCTGATATGATGGGGGGACCTCTGATATGATGGGGGGACCTCTGATATGATGGGGGGACCTCTGATATGGGGGGGCCTCTGATATGATGGGGGGACCTCTGATATGATGGGGGACCTCTGATATGATGGGGGCCCCTGATATGATGGGGGGACCTCTGATATGGGGGGGCCTCTGATATGATGGGGGGCCTCTGATATGATGGGGGGACCTCTGATATGATGGGGGGGCCTCTGATATGATAGGGGGCCTCTGATATGATGGGGGACCTCTGATATGATGGGGGGCCTCTGATATGATAGGGGGCCTCTGATATGATGGGGGACCTCTGATATGATGGGGGGCCTCTGATATGATAGGGGGCCTCTGATATGATGGGGGACCTCTGATATGATAGGGAACCTCTGATATGATGGGGGACCACTGATGTGATGGGGGACCTCTGATATGATGGGGGAACCTCTGATATAATGGGGGACCACTGATGTGATGGGGGACCTCTGATATGATGGGGGACCTCTGATATGATGGGGAGACCTCTGATGTGATGGGAGGACATCTGATGTGATGGAAGGACCTCTGATGTGATAAGGGGACCTCTGATGTGATGGAAGGACCTCTGATGTGATGGGGGGACCTCTGATGTGATGGAAGGACCTCTGATGTGATGGAAGGACCTCTGATGTGATAAGGGGACCTATGATGTGATGGGGAGACCTCTGATGTGATGGGAGGACCTCTGATGTGATGGAAGGACATCTTACGTGATGGAAGGACCTCTGATGTGATGGGGGGACCTCTGATGTGATGGAAGGACCTCTGATGTGATGGGGGGACCTTTGCTGTGATGGGGGGACCTCTGACGTGATGGGGGGACCTCAGATGTGATGGAAGGACATCTTTCGTGATGGGGGTCCTCTGATGTTATGGGGGGACCTTTCATGTTGTGGGGGACCTCTGATGTGATGGGGGACCTCTGATGTGATAGAAGGACCTCTGATGTGATGGAAGGACATCTGATGTGATGGGAGGACCTCTGATGTGATGGAAGGACATCTGATGTGATGGGAGGACCTCTGATGTGATGGAAGGACATCTTACGTGATGGAGGACCTCTGATGTGATGGGGGGAACTCTGATGTGATAGGGAGACATGTGATGGTAGGACCTCTGATGTGATGGGGGGACCTCTGATGTGATGGGGGGACCTCTGATGTGATGGGGGGACCTCTGATGCGATTGGAGGACCTCTGATGTGATGGGAGGACCTCTGATGTGATGGGGGGGGGGGGGTCCTCTGATCTGATGAGGGAACTCTGATCTGATGGGGGGGAGCTCTGATGTGATGGGATAACCTCTGATATGATGGAGGGACCTCTAATGTGATGGAAGGACCACTGATGTGATGGGGGGCTCTGATGTGAGGGTGGACATCTGATGTGATGGAGAGACCTCTGATGTAATGGGTGGACTTTGAATGTGATGGGGGGACCTCCGATGTCATGGGGGAGGGGCTCTGATGTAATGGAGAGACCTCTGATGTGATGGGGGGTGACCTCTGATCTCTTGGGAGGGCCTCTGATGTGATGGGGGGGGGGGGGCGGGGGCTCTGATGTGATGGAAGGACTCCTTATGTGGTGGGTGGACCCCTGATGTGATGGAAGGACTTCTGATGTAATGGGAACCTCTAATACGTCTTTAAGGCTTCATGCACACGGCCGTACAGAACGCAGAGCCTGCGTAGTCACTCTGCAGGGACTCAGCACCCAATGAGATGAATTAGATGAGGCTGTGCGCCATTGTGAGCGTATGCTTCAAACATAATTAGCGTGCATTCCGCGTGTGGTGCTTTACACAACCCCTGACGCATAACCATGTAGAGCGGCATCGTCTAATTAATCTCAACGGGCGACGGTACACCGGGAGAGTGACGAGGCACGTTCTGCTCTCTATACGGCCGCGTGCGTGATACCAAAAACTGGTCCTACACCATTAGAATTTAGTTTCAAATTTTTCAATTTAGGAAATCAAATGCTAAAAGAAAAGGAAGTTTTGAACGACATCGATCATCGAATGTACTGAGAATGTTTGTACGAACATTTGTATGAAAACCTACTAGCGTATGGCCAGCTTTATGTCCCCAGCGATCTAACCGCAAGCATGAACTTTATAATAAATAAATAAATATATATATATAATTTTTTTTTTATTATTATTTAATGGTTCATAACAAGAAGGAAAAAAGTAATTGAGCACGTTTTATTTGGGGCAAGAAAATATGGAACGCTTCACGAATTTGCGTGTCATCCTTGCGCAGGGGCCATGCTAATCTTCTCTGTATCGTTCCAATTTTAGTATATGTCCTGCCGAAGCGAGGACAATCTAAAGGAGATCCTGAGAGTTATATAAACCCCCCAAGTACTGAACTGACCACGTTAGGGAGAGTGTTAAATATTGATACTTTAATTTATATATTCCAAACTAATTCTATGAATTACTTTTCTTCCTGATAAATAATGTCTGTAAATTGAAAAGTTGATTTAAATAAAGGAAATAAGCAGCATAAAGTATATTTTGAAGCAAAGCATCGCATGCAAATCAACAACTCTGTTGGGAAGCATTGTGGGAGTGCAGAACCCGCCCACCAAACGTCATTGAACAGCTGCATACCGATACAGAAATGAGTTACCTAGAAACCAAATAGTCCTAAAAGCAAATGTGTAGCAGAGTGGCGCAGCGGAAGCGTGCTGGGCCCATAACCCAGAGGTCGATGGATCGAAACCATCCTCTGCTAGGTGTATTTTTTTCTTTTGTTATTAAAAAAGATACATTTTTCTTATATAGACTCTGTTTATTGGAGGCTTTTTAAGAAATTAAAAAATTTTTTATTCCATTTGTTTTTTAATAGTATTTTTAACCCATTTCATTTATTTTTTAAGTAAGGCATTATTAAAACCTCCCTATCATGAGAGTATTTGTATTCATATCTTCTGTACAAAAACAATTAGTAGTCATTTTCATTTAGCAAAAAAATAAAAAAAATAGAACACTCATGGGCATGTATCAGTGGTCACAATACCGAGATACCGGTGTTTGCCGTACTTCCTGAATGTGATGACGTCATCCAGTAAGCCCCGCCCTGCCCCTACACGTTTTATCCCAGAGTCAAGACCCCCTCAGGGGAAGCGAGGGGTGATTATCCCTGATAAAGTCACGTGACCCTGCCCAGGCCAATTTTTGGCTTTGTGCACTGTTGCACTTTGAATGACAATTGCACAGTCATGCAACACAATACCCATATGACATTTTTATCATTTTTGTCACACGAATAGAGCTTTCTTTTTTGTGGTATTTAACCACTACTGGGTTTTTTTGTTTTTTGTCAAACGAAAAAGATAAATATTTTTGAAAAAAATAAGTTTTTCTTAGTTTCTGTTATAAAATTTTGCAAATAAGACATTTTTTTTCCTTCACTGATGTGCGCTGATGAAGCTGCACTGATGGGTACTGGTGAGGCGGCACTGGTGAATAGACACTGATGGGCACTGATGAGGAGGCACTAATAGGCGGAGCTGTGTACTAATAGGTGGCACTGATGAGACTGCACTGATGAGACTGCACTGGTGAGGTGGCACTGAAGGGCACTCATGGGGCGGCACTAAAGGCGGCACTGATGAATAGACACGGTCGAGGCGGCACTGATGAATAGACACTGCTGGGTACTGATAGGCGATATTGATGAATAGACATGGTCCAGGTGGCACTGATGAGGCGGCACTGATGAATAGACACTGATGGGCACTGAAAGGCGCGACTGATCAAAAGACAAGGTCGAGGCGGCACTGATGGGCACTGATGAGGCGGCACTGAAGAATAGACACCGATGGGCACTGATAGGCGGCACTGATGAATAGACACGGTCAAGGCGGCACTGATGGGCACTGAGAGGCGGCACTAAAGGGGACCCTGAGGGACACTAAAAGATGACAATGATGAGGAGGCACTGATAGGCAGCACTGATAGGCAGCACCGATGAGGAGGCACTGATGGGCACTGATTGGCGCTGCACTGATGAATAGACACGGGTGAGGCGGCACTAATGGGGACTGATAGGCGGCACTAAAGGTGGCACTGAGGGACACTGATAGATGGCACTGATGAGGCGGCACTGATGGGCACTGATTGGCCCTGTTGGGGCTGCACTGATGATCAGTGCCCTGATTATGAGTGTAAAAGGATCCTGCCACAATTTCCGGTTTACAGCTCTCCTCTCCTCGCACTGTGACAGCGCGTGAGAAGAGGAAAGTCGATAACCATCAATTGTGCTTACACGTGATCAGCTATGATTGGGCACAACTAATCACATGGTAAATGGCCCCCGTGTTTGGCCCTTTACCTCGATCTGTGATCAACTGTGTCCAAAGGACACAGTGATCACAGGGCGCACCGACTGCGCGCCACAGTAGATGCGGGCAAGGCGTGGTTCTGGGGGGGGGATGTCCATGGACGCCCGCCCAGAACTGAATCACCATATTGTAGCCATCTTTTGGCTATAGCAAGGTCGGGATGTGGCTAAGTATACAGACGATTGTATCTTGGTGTATGTGAGCACCTGAGTACATTTATAATGTGGGAAGAAGCGAATAAAATGTGGCTGAGTGGGGGAGGAGAGGAAAGAAAGTGCTGCAGAGGTCATCTTAAAGGAGAAGTGTTTGCAATATTCAGGCGGACCCCTGTTTGTGGCTGGATGCACAAAGAGGTGCAATATCAACAGAAGACCACCAGGGGAGCCTTGCAGTGTATTGCATGTCAATTTAAAGAGGACATGAGCCTATTTTGACCCTACATAACTTAGGTCAATGATCCCAGGTGAGGGAACAACTGGTGGAGGTGAAGGCACGGCTGGTGGAGGTGAAGGCACGGCTGGTGAAGGTGAAGGCATGGCTGGTGGAGGTGAGGGCATGGCTGGTGGAGGTGAGGGCACGGCTGGTGGAGGTGAAGGCACGGCTGGTGAAGGTGAGGGCACGGCTGGTGGAGGTGAAGGCACGGCTGGTGGAGGTGAAGGCACGGCTGGTGAAGGTGAAGGCACGGCTGGTGGAGGTGAAGGCACGGCTGGTGGAGGTGAAGGCATGGCTGGTGGAGGTGAGGGCACGGCTGGTGAAGGTGAAGGCACGGCTGGTGGAGGTGAAGGCACGGCTGGTGGCAAGAGAAATATAGCAAAGGTTTCACATATGGAAGAATACAGGACTGTTGTATTTCATCCAGAGACTTTACTTCACTCTATTATATTATTTTTTTTTATATATATACAGTATAAACAGGGGGCAATAGAGTGTAAAATTAGAGCTACACCATTTAGTAGAAACCACATTACACATGTGCCCGGAAATTTACACCACACTGTTCATGCGCAGAGCTACTTACATCACACCGTGCATGTGCAAAGCCATCTACATCACACTGTGCATGCGCAGAGATACTTACATCACACTGTGCATGTGCAAAGCTACCTACATCACATTGTGCATGTGCAAGGGTACCTACATCACACCGTGCATGCGCAGAGATACTTACATCACACCGTGCATGTGCAAAGCCATCTACATCACACCGTGCATGCGCAGAGATACTTACATCACACCGTGCATGTGCAAAGCCATCTACATCACACTGTGCACACACAAAGCTACTTACATCATGCTGTGCATGTGCAAAGCTAACTACATCCCACTGTGTACCTGCAAATCTACCTACATTACACTGTGCATGCGCAAAGCCATCTACATCACACTGTGCATGCACATGGCAATCCACAATACACATGTGCTGGGTAATCTAAGCAACACTGCACATGCAGCAGGTCATCTATACCCTACTGTACAAGTGCTGCACCATCTATACCACACTGCACATGCATGGCGCACCATCAGAGTGCCATCCGCAAATACCAGTAAAAGACAGGCAACCCCCTGATGATGTAACAGAGAGGTCTCTACACTGCAGCCCAGGGGCTGGATGCGACCCTCTATATTGTAAAGTGTTGCGCAAACTGTTGGTGCTATATAAATCCTGTATAATAATCAGGGCTTTTCTCAGAGAATAGGTGCAGGAACCCCTCCCTTCTGAGTCACCACTTGTCTCCGCCCCCTACCCACCTCAGAGGACCGTCCCTTGTCTCTGCTCCTACCCACCACAGAGGAACGTCCCTTGTCTCCGCCCCCTACCCACCTCAGAGGACCGTCCCTTGTCTCCGCCCGCTACCCACCTCAGAGGACCGTCCCTTGTCTCCGCCCCTACCCACCTCAGAGGACCGTCCCTTGTCTCCACCCCTACCCACCTCAGAGGACCATCCTTTGTCTCCACCCCCTACCCACCTCAGAGGACTGTCCCTTGTCTCCGCCCCCTAGCCACCTCAGAGACTGTCCCTTGTCTCCACCCATACCCACCTCAGAGGACCAACCCTTGTCTCCGCCCCCTACCCACCTCAGAGGTTAATCCTTTGTCTCTGCCCCCTAGCCACCTCAGAGGACCATCCCTTGTCTCCGCCCCCTACCCACCTCAGAGGACCGTCCCTGGTCTCCACCCCCTACCCACCTCTGAGCATCATCCCTTGGTTCCACCCCCAACCCAACATCCAGTACCGCCCCTTTTAGAGAGTACAAAACCAAGTATCATTTTGTAATCATTTGTATGGAATTTGTTAATAACAAGAAAAGCAGTAAAATAGATCCCCTGCAGCCAGCAACAACAGATCCTCCCCCCCACAACAATGGACTCCACTCCAGCAACAACAGATCCCCCCCAATAATGGACTCCACCCCAGCAACAATAGATCCCATGCAGCAACAATAGACCCCACCCCAGTAACAATAGATCCTGGACTGCGATATTGCCGTGGACAGATCGCACACTAACTGACATATTTGACACTTTTTTGGGGACCAGTGACACTAATACAGTGCTAAAAATATGCACTGTCACTGTACTATTGACACTGGCAGGAAAGGGGGTTAACATCAGGGGTGATTAAAGTGTTAAATTTGTCTTTAGGGGGTGCTTCCTAACTGTGGGGGGGATGGTCTGACTGGGGGAAGACAGAGATCGGTGTTCCTGCTTAGCAGGAACACCGATCTCTATCTACTCCCCTGTCAGAACGGTGATCTACCTTGCTTACATAGGACAGACCGTCGTTCTGCCTCTCTCAGGAACGATCACGGGTGGCCAGCGGACATCGGGTGATTGGCTCCCCCTCTATCCAATCAGCGTGCAATCGCGCCTCCGGCAGGTGCGCGTGGGGGGCGCTACCCAGTGGCTGTTGCATGAGATGACGTACAGGTACGTGATTCCGTGCAATAGAGCCGACCTGCCGCAGTACATGTAAAAAAACGCGCCTGCGCTTTTTTTTCACATTTTCTGTGCATAGGGAAGCCCATTGAAATTAGTGGGCTGACCTAAATGCGCCGTACGTGAATGCGCACACTTGGGCGCACCTTTTGGTGTAAGGGAGTCCTTATCGTATTGTTCCTTCATTCCCTTTTTTTGTTTTCCTGAATCAAGGAGCTGCGTGGGGGGGGGGGGGGGACGCACTTGGGCATCCTCCCCCTCCTCATTGTCAACGGACCTTTTCTTAAGACCGGCCGTATACAAGAGCTTGCCGAAAAAGTTCAACTGAATCGCCAATCTAACCGCAATATGTAACTACATGGCAACAGTACACAACAAGAGTGAAAAGCTTCACTACTCTATAGTGGGTGCAAGAAAATATGGAACGCTTCACGAATTTGCGTGTCATCCTTGCGCAGGGGCCATGCTAATCTTCTCTGTATCGTTCCAATTTTAGTATATGTCCTGCCGAAGCGAGGACAATCCAAAGGTGACCCTGATCAGTATATAAACCCTCCATGAGTTACAAATGCCACATTATGGAGAGCAACATTTTCTTTTTATATTACAAATTCCCTAAAATACATATTCCAGAATAATTCTATGTTATCCTCCTCCTAACAAAGAATGTTTGTTTGTTAAATATTACATTTTCTACAAAGAATATTTGAGCATTTTAAAGGGAAAATCAGTATGCAAATCAATGGAGCTGCCAGGAGCACAGACCCCGCCCACCAGGCAATAGGAAGTCTTTATAGAGCAGCTGCAGCTACTTTGGGATTTGTTGGAGATGGTTGATGAGCCGCTTGTATTGTTTGTGCGTTTATTATTGTCTGTGTTTTTATTGTGTGTTTGTAGCTTTATTTTCTGTTTAAGTTTTATTTAAGTTTAATTGTATTATTTAAGTTTTTAAGTATTATGAGTTTAAGTTTTATTTTATGTGCCTGTATTATATTTATTTGTATATTTTGTTTTTTTAAATCGTTAATTCTTCCCAATTTGTGATTTTATATTGAATGGCCAGGGATGTGTTCTAGATCTGCTGTTGATGATACTTGTATAAGATGCGGGAAATGAGATGCACAGAAGCAGAGCAATTTCACGTCACACAGCTGATGTGTGATGTGAAATCGCCAAAATGTTAAATTATAGCAAAGGTGTTTATTAAATTGTGTTTCTCTGAAGTCTATGGCTGTTGTATTTCATCCAGAGACTTTACTTCACTCTATTATATTAATTTTTTTTTTTATATATATACAGTATAAACAGGGGGCAATAGAGTGTAAAATTAGAGCTACACCATTAAGTAGAAACCACATTACACATGTGCCCGGAAATTTACACCACACTGTTCATGCGCAGAGCTACTTACATCACACCGTGCATGTGCAAAGCCATCTACATCACACTGTGCATGCGCAGAGATACTTACATCACACTGTGCATGTGCAAAGCTACCTACATCACATTGTGCATGTGCAAGGGTACCTACATCACACCGTGCATGCGCAGAGATACTTACATCACACCATGCATGTGCAAAGCCATCTACATCACACTGTGCATGCGCAAAGCTAACTACATCACACTGTGCACACACAAAGCTACTTACATCATGCTGTGCATGTGCAAAGCTAACTACATCCCACTGTGTACCTGCAAATCTACCTACATTACACTGTGCATGCGCAAAGCCATCTACATCACACTGTGCATGCACATGGCAATCCACAATACACATGTGCTGGGTAATCTAAGCAACACTGCACATGCAGCAGGTCATCTATACCCTACTGTACACGTGCTGCACCATCTATACCACACTGCACATGCATGGCGCACCATCAGAGTGCCATCCGCAAATACCAGTAAAAGACAGGCAACCCCCTGATGATGTAACAGAGAGGTCTCTACACTGCAGCCCAGGGGCTGGATGCGGCCCCTTATATTGTAAAGTGTTGCGCAAACTGTTGGTGCTATATAAATCCTGTATAATAATCAGGGCTTTTCTCAGAGAATAGGTGCAGGAACCCCTCCCTTCTGAGTCACCACTTGTCTCCGCCCCCTACCCACCTCAGAGGACCGTCCCTTGTCTCTGCTCCTACCCACCACAGAGGAATGTCCCTTGTCTCCGCCCCTACCCACCTCAGAGGACCGTCCCTTGTCTCCACCCCCTACCCACCTCAGAGGACCGTCCCTTGTCTCCACCCCCTACCCACCTCAGAGGACCATCCTTTGTCTCCACCCCCTACCCACCTCAGAGGACTGTCCCTTGTCTCCGCCCCCTAGCCACCTCAGAGACTGTCCCTTGTCTCCACCCATACCCACCTCAGAGGACCAACCCTTGTCTCCGCCCCCTACCCACCTCAGAGTTTAATCCTTTGTCTCTGCCCCCTAGCCACCTCAGAGGACCATCCCTTGTCTCCGCCCCCTACCCACCTCAGAGGACCGTCCCTGGTCTCCACCCCCTACCCACCTCTGAGCATCATCCCGTGGTTCCACCCCCAACCCAACATCCAGTACCGCCCCTTTTAGAGAGTACAAAACCAAGTATCATTTTGTAATCATTTGTATGGAATTTGTTAATAACAAGAAAAGCAGTAAAATAGATCCCCTGCAGCCAGCAACAACAGATCCTCCCCCCCACAACAATGGACTCCACTCCAGCAACAACAGATCCCCCTAATAATGGACTCCACCCCAGCAACAATAGATCCCCTGCAGCAACAATAGACCCCACCCCAGTAACAATAGATCCTGGACTGCGATATTGCCGTGGACAGATCGCACACTAACTGACATATTTGACACTTTTTTGGCGACCAGTGACACTAATACAGTGCTAAAAATATGCACTGTCACTGTACTATTGACACTGGCAGGAAAGGGGGTTAACATCAGGGGTGATTAAAGTGTTAAATTTGTCTTTAGGGGGTGCTTCCTAACTGTGGGGGGGATGGTCTGACTGGGGGAAGACAGAGATAGGTGTTCCTGCTTAGCAGGAACACCGATCTCTATCTACTCCCCTGTCAGAACGGTGATCTACCTTGCTTACATAGGACAGACCGTCGTTCTGCCTCTCTCAGGAACGATCGGGGGTGGCCAGCGGACATCGGGTGATTGGCTCCCCATCTATCCAATCAGCGTGCAATCGCGCCTCCGGCAGGTGCGCGTGGGGGGCGCTACCCAGTGGCTGTTGCATGAGATGACGTACAGGTACGTGATTCCGTGCAATAGAGCCGACCTGCCGCAGTACATGTAAAAAAACGCGCCTGCGCTATTTTTTCACATTTTCTGTGCATAGGGAAGCCCATTGAAATTAGTGGGCTGACCTAAATGCGCCGTACGTGAATGCGCACACTTGGGCGCACCTTTTGGTGTAAGGGAGTCCTTATCATATTGTTCCTTCATTCCCTTTTTTTGTTTTCCTGAATCAAGGAGCTGCGTGGGGGAGGGGGGGACGCACTTGGGCATCCTCCCCCTCCTCATTGTCAGCGGACCTTTTCTTAAGACCGGCCGTATACAAGAGCTTGCCGAAAAAGTTCAACTGAATCGCCAATCTAACCGCAATATGTAACTACATGGCAACAGTACACAAGAGTTAAAAGCTTCACTACTCTATAGTGGGTGCAAGAAAATATGGAACGCTTCACGAATTTGCGTGTCATCCTTGCGCAGGGGCCATGCTAATCTTCTCTGTATCGTTCCAATTTTAGTATATGTCCTGCCGAAGCGAGGACAATCCAGTAGTGACCCTGATCTGTATATAAACCCTCCATGAGTTACAAATGCCACATTATGGAGAGCAACATTTTCTTTTTATATTACAAATTCCCTAAAATACATATTCCAGAATAATTCTATGTTATCCTCCTCCTAACAAAGAATGTTTGTTTGTTAAATATTACATTTTCTACAAAGAATATTTGAGCATTTTAAAGGGAAAATCAGTATGCAAATCAATGGAGCTGCCAGGAGCACAGACCCCGCCCACCAGGCAATAGGAAGTCTTTATAGAGCAGCTGCAGCTACTTTGGGATTTGTTGGAGATGGTTGATGAGCCGCTTGTATTGTTTGTGCGTTTATTATTGTCTGTGTTTTTATTGTGTGTTTGTAGCTTTATTTTCTGTTTAAGTTTTAAAGTATTATTTACGTTTCATTGTATTATTTAAGTTTTTAAGTATTATGAGTTTAAGTTTTATCTCATGTGCCTGTATTATATTTATTTGTATATTTTGTTTTTTTTAAATCGTTAATTCTTCCCAATTTGTGATTTTATATTGAATGGCCAGGGATGTGTTCTAGATCTGCTGTTGATGATACTTGTATAAGATGCGGGAAATGAGATGCACAGAAGCAGAGCAATTTCACGTCACACAGCTGATGTGTGTTGTGAAATCGCCAAAATGTTAAATTATAGCAAAGGTGTTTATTAAATCGTGTTTCTCTGAAGTCTATGGCTGCCTGGTCACATTCATAAGCAGTACTTCCAGCTCCTGACATCAGATGGTTCCATGGTGTAATGGTTAGCACTCTGGACTCTGAATCCAGCGATCCGAGTTCAAATCTCGGTGGGACCTAGTCTTTTTTTTTTTCTTTCAATACTGTTTTTGGCTAGCACATTTTATTTATTTATTTATTTATTTATTTATTTATTGGTTGCTCAGCCTATATTTGTTCTTTTAAAATATTTAATGTTTTCTGTTTTTGTTGTTTTATTTCTATTACTGTATTTGTTGTAATTGTGTATTCTTTTTAATAACAATAATAATAATAGTAATCGTTTATTATTATCACATGTGTTGTCTGCATCGGTAAAAATAAAAATACTTTTTGCTTGTGTCAACCAATGACAGCCCCAGACCTCAATTATTGTATTGCATTGTATGTGTTTGTGATCTTTCTTGTATGTATTATTATTATATAAAAATATATTAATAATAATTCATATAATTTATTATTATCACATGACCTTTGTTGTCTGCATCATTTTGCACTATAAAAATCCTATATTATAATAATAATAATTACCAATAAAAATACTTTTTTTGCTTGTGTCAACCAATGACAGCTCCAGACCTCAATCATTGTATTGTATTTATTGTATGTGTTTGTATTGTGTGTTTGTATCTTTCTTGTATGTATGTATGTATGTATGCATTATTATCATTATTATTAGTATATAAAAATATATTAATAATAATTCATATAATTTATTATTATCACATGACCTTTGTTGTCTGCATCAGTTAGCGCTATGAAAATCCTATATTATAATAATAATAATTACCAATAAAAATACTTTTTTGCTTGTGTCAACCAATAACAGCCCCAGACCTCAATTATTGTATTGTATTTGTTGTATGTGTTTGTATTGTGTGTTTGTATCTTTCTTGTATGTATTATTATTAGTAGTAGTAGTATACAAAAATATATTAATAATAATTAATATAATTTATTATTAACACATGAGCTGTGTTGTCTGCATAGTATATATCAAAATTCTATAATAATAATAATAATAATCAGTAAAAATAAAAATAATTTTTTGCTTGTATCAACAAATGACAGCCCCAGACCTCAATTATTGTATTGTATTGTATGTGTTTGTGATCTTTCTTGTATGTATTATTATTATTATTATATAAAAATATATTAATAATAATAAATATAATTTATTATTATCACATGACCTGTGTTGTCTGCATCACTTAGTGCTATAAAAATCCTATATAATAATAATGATAATCAGTAAAAATAAAAATACTTTTTTGCTTGTGTGAACCAATGACAGCCCCAGACCTCAATTATTGTATTGTATCTTTCTTGTATATGTTATTATATTTTTCTTATTTGATATAATAATTGTAATGATATTTATTAATAATAATAATTTATTATAAATATGATATTTCATTTTTCTTATTTTATATAATAATAATAATAATAACACATACAAGAAAGATATGATACAATAAAATAATTGAGGTCTGAGGCTGCCATTGGTTGACACAAGCAAAAAAGTATTTTTACTTTTACTGATTATTATTATTATTATCACATGACCTGTGCTGTCTGCATCAGTAAAAATATCTTTCCTGACAGACTCCATGGCAGCCTACGTATGGGTTAATCCCGCCTCTCATACCTCATAGGACCCCACTCCCATAAATCTTTGCAACTAGACAGAGACCGTGTTCCTTTTTTGTCCTCCTCCTAGGACCAAGGTAGTCTTACCTTAAAATTGTCGGTCCAGTCCTGGTGGTTTGCACGCGAAGATGACGGTTCTGGCGGTGTCTTTTTCTGGAGTCCATTTACCTTAGCTATTAGCAGGGTGGACATGGGCAAGTATTGCGATGCCTTGAAAAGCTTAATAGCCGGCCATTGGCAGGCAAGCGGCAACATGGCCAGTCGTCCCAGCTATTAGCGGGAGGCCCCTTCATGAAAATGCCCTGGTCGTGCAGTATGAGCAATGGCTCCCAGTCCCAGGCCGGATCGAATCGGTGTCGTGGTGGTGATGTATACTGTCTTTTTCTATTACATGGCAGCCTGTATTTGTTTGATGTCTGTCCCTGTAGCTTTCCTGGTCATGGCGGCTGGGACGCATCTGCGTTCCAGTCCGCCGCTTCTTGGCCCTTCTGCGCATGCGCGAGCCGCGATCGAAATCGAGGCTTGGTTGCACGTGCGCGGTCCGGACAAGATGGCGGCGGTCGCGCATGCGCGTGGTGTCCATGGGGCGGCGTCGTACACAGCGTGGGTTCGCTGTGAGCGCGATGACATCATCCTGGGCGGCAGGTTTAAATAGCTGTCAGATTCAGCTATTTCTTGGGATGCTTTCATGCTTCATGCAGCTGATTCCCCGAGCACATATCTTGACTGGTCAAGGTAAGAGTTATGCTGCACTGCCTGCCTATGGTTTCTTCCTAATTGCTAAACCATCAGTTTCTTATATACTGTCTTGATTGCTTTCAGTGTCTTGCTGGTCAGTTGTTTGCTATGGATGTGTCACCGCCCCCCAGTGGCCAACCCTTACTCGGCAGGTAGGATGGAATTAATTTTCCCTCTGCCTGTTTTTTGTTTTGGGTTTTATTGTCAGGTGCATGTTGACTCTGTTTTTTCCCTCAGCCCTTCTAGGTCTGAACACCGTTCTTCAGCACGTGAAGCTAGTGACAAATCTAGATCACAAAACCGTCACTCTACGTCAAGCTCTAGACGTCCTAGATCATCCTCCAGACGGTCCACGTCTAGTCGCCATTCTCACCGCCATTCCAGCCGCTCTGATAAGAAGGCATGCTGGGGATGTAGAGCTCAGGTCCCAGAGGGTAAATCTCTCTGTGAGCTATGCTATGCTCGAGCTGTTAAAGAACGAGGAGCTGGAGACCAACAGGTGGAGGCTCTGGTTAGAAGAGTGGTTCAAGAGTCTTTGAACAGGACAGATCCCGTTCGTACATCCAGCCCTCATGCTGCTCCTCCACCAGTTCCTGACAGGGTTGTCCCTGAGGTTCCAGGTCCCTCTCGACGAAGTCTCTCCTTGAGTGGTTCTTCGGACAGCGAAGCGGATGTGGAAGATTCCAGTACAGGCTTCGATTTTTCCTTGGTTCCACAGATGGTTAAAGCGGTTAAAAACGCATTGAGATGGGAGGAGCCAGTAGAAGCCCCCTCTAAACAGAGGAAGTACTTCAAACAGCTCAGGAAAGAACGCCCAAATTTCCCCTTCCTGGGTGAACTTGGGGAAATTATTTCAGATGAATGGAGTAAAGTTGAGAGGAAGAACTCGCTGATTTCCAAGATAGCGAAAATGTACCCATTCAAAAGTGAGGAGGTAAAGCATCTGGAAGCTGCACCCCTCATTGATGCGGCCTTAATGAGGTTAGTGAAGCATGTCACGCTTCCTCTGGAAGACACCGTTTCTTTTAAAGATGGTTTGGAGAGGAAGATCGACACTGACCTCAAACGCATTTATATTACGGCAGGCATGGCTTGTAAACCAGCCCTGGCCCTTGCAGCTTTGTCTAAAGCTATGGAAGCATGGACGGATGATATGGATGCAGTATTGGGAAGGATCTCTGAGGAGTTGCTCAAGAACTCACCAGTACATGAGCTGAAGCTGGCATCAGCCTTTCTGGGGGAAGCATCCCTGGATATTATCCGCCTTGTGGCACGTGTCATGCTTTCCTCGGTAACGGCGAAGCGCGCCTTGTGGTTGCGCCCGTGGGTTGCAGATCCTGCCTCTAAACAGGCATGGTGTAAAATTCCCTTTGAGGGTTCCTCCCTCTTTGGGAATAAACTGGATTCTGCCATTACCCGTGCTACAGGGGGTAAATCAGGGTTCTTACCCCAGGATCGCCGCCTTTTTGGTCAGAGGAAAACTTATCCCAAACAAGATCAGGAGCGTGCGAGGGATGCACGCCGCTACAGACCTGGCCGTGATTTCAGAAAAAACTGGAGGAGAAATCAACCTTCAGGGCAGAAGTCCTCAAAGTCAGCCTCTTCTGGGGGACGTGAGGCTGCGAAGTCCTTTTGATATAGAGCCTGTCCAGACGGAGCGAGTCGGGGCTCGTTTACTCCGTTTCCAGCACGTCTGGGCAGCCTCGATTCGGGATTTCTGGACCGTCAAAACGGTCTCTTCGGGTCATACCTGGGTGTTCAGCAACCCACCCATACACCGGTTTGTTCCTACAACTCTTCCTCACATAGAAGAGAAGAAACAGGTTCTTCTGTCATATACGGACTCACTAGTAATCCAAGGGGCCGCCATTCAAGTACCAACAGAAGAGAGATTCCTAGGGGTGTACTCCCCCCTTTTCATGGTCCTCAAAAAGAATGGGTCCTGGAGGCCGGTAATCGACCTGACTTATCTGAACTCCTTCATCAAGAAGGAAAAATTCAAGATGGAGACTCTGCTAACAATACGCCAGACGATACAACCGGGAGATTGGCTTGTCTCCATAGACCTGAAAGATGCCTACTTTCACGTGCCGATTGCACAGGAATTTCAGATGTATCTCCGATTCGCGGTAGATCAGAGGCATCTCCAATTCACATGTCTTCCATTCGGGCTTACAACATCGCCTCGAGTGTTTTCGAAGCTCTTATTGGCTGTGGTAGCATTAATCAGGGTCAAAGGTATCCGATTACACCATTACTTGGACGACCTACTTCTGCTTTCACAAGACAGGGGTCAGCTGCTGGCACATCGAGATCAGGTCATCTCTACCCTAACAGAGTTCGGTTGGCTGTTGAACAAGAAGAGTCACCTAGATCCAACGCAGTCTCTAATATTCCTTGGAGCCCAATTCAACACCATGGAGAGTACCATCTCTCTACCTTTGGAGAAAATTCCGGTGATTCGGGAAAGAATTCGTCTGGCATTATCATCACCTCTTCTCAGAGCCTCGCAATGTCTAAAGATAATAGGCACCATGGTGGCCACAGCCCCCATGGTAAAGTGGGCACAATGGAGGATGCGGCCCTTTCAGAAGGGGTTTCTCCAACAGTGGGATCCAGGGTCTCGAGACCAGCTGGTACGAGTAACCACCTCCATGCGGGAGAGCCTCCCCTGGTGGCTGCAACGGGGGAATCTTCTCAATTGCCATTCCATAGCCCCTGTCTCCTGGATCACGGTGACTACGGATGCAAGCAACAGAGGTTGGGGCGCCCTCTGTCTGACGGAGGTAGCCCAAGGCAGATGGGACTTCCCATCCCAAGGGATAGTCTCAAATATCCTGGAGCTTCGAGCTGCCTTCCGTGCTCTTCAAGCCTTTTCCCACCTGACATCAGGGGCCTCAGTTCTCCTGAGACTGGACAATACGACTGCAGTGTCTTACATCAAGAGACAGGGGGGCACCCGCAGTCTCTCGTTACTGAAAGAAGTAAGTCCGATCATGTCCTGGGCCCAGGCGAATTTGACAAATTTATCAGCTGTTTATCTCCCCGGAATTCAGAATGTCCAGGCGGACTTCCTTTCGAGGGTCACCCTGGACAACAACGAATGGTCTCTCCACACCGAAGTGTTCAACTGGGTCTTGTCTCTGGGAGCGATGCCGGAAGTAGATCTGTTTGCATCCCCTTGCAACTTCAAACTGCAGAAATATTACACGAGGTGTCGCTGTCCCCAAGCCTTCGGAGTGGATGCCCTGACGGATCAGTGGAGATTCCTCAAGGCCTACGCCTTTCCCCCGGTACCAGTCATCCTTCGGTTTCTATCAAGGCTCAGGTGGGAAGAAGTCGAGGTAGTGGCGATTGTTCCTTTCTGGCCCAACAGGCCATGGTTTCCTCTCCTGGTTCAGCTCAGTTACCGGGATCCGGTCCCTCTCCCGGCCAGACCAGATCTCCTGTCGCAAGGAACATCTCTTCACCCATGCCCATCTCATCTCCATCTGATGGCTTGGTGGTTGAGAGGGGAAGGCTGGAAGCACTAGGATGTCCAAGTTCAGCGATTGCTACATTGTTGAATGCCAGAAGAGCGGGCACCAACAAAGTCTATCAAAGAATTTGGTCAAAATTTGCGGACTATGTGGCCTCCACCAATGGCTCTTGTATCGACCCAAAGATACAGGATATTCTGGGTTTTCTGCAGACAGGCCTGGATCTGTCTTTGTCGGTTAGCTCCTTACGAGTCCAAGTTTCTGCAATCTCTGCCTTCACAGGTGTATCATGGGCCAGGCACCCCCTTACGAGACAGTTCTTCAGGGGAGCAATAAGACTTAGACCTCAAAGGAGACCAAGATTTTCTAAATGGGATCTTCCTCTTGTCCTGGACTTCTTCGCAGGAAGAGAAATATGTCATGTGGACCAGTCATCTGTTAAGGAACTTTCCCTCAAAGTGGTCTTTTTAGTAGCCATAACATCGGCTAAGAGGGTTTCCGAAATCGGTTTCTTAGGATTCAAAGAACCATTCCTTACGTTCTTCCCTGACCGAGTGGTCCTGATTCCTATGTTAGGTTCAAATCCCAAAGTAACAACTGTTTTCCATGAAAATCAGGAAATTGTTCTTCCCACGTTCAAGTCTTCTGAGGGCTCTAATATTCATCCTCTAGATGTCGGAGAAGTTCTGAAGCAATACTTGGAAGCCACAGCTGCTTTTCGCCAATCTGATCACTTGTTTGTCCTCTTCCACGGTAAAAACAAGGGAAAGCGTGCTTCCTCTAGAACCATTGCAGCATGGATTGTTCAGGCCATTCAGTGGGCTTACAAGTCTAAGGGTTTGGCTCCTCCGGAGGCAGTGACCGCTCATTCTACCAGGAGCGTTTCTACATCTTGGGCAGCATCCCGGCATGTATCTCCGGAAGTGATCTGTAAAGCGGCCTCATGGTCATCAATTAATACCTTTATGACACACTATTGTGTAGAACCTGCTTCCTTGTCTTCGGTTAATTTTGGTTTGCACGTATTATCTGTTGATGGTGCCAATTAAACCTTTTTTTCTTTAACCAGCAATTGCCCACCCGGGCGTGTATGGCTAGTTATTTCCCATACGTAGGCTGCCATGGAGTCTGTCAGGAAAACGGAAAATTTATATCAAATACTTACCGTAATTTTCCTTTCCTGATGGACTCCATGGCAGCAGGAGTTCCCTCCCATTTGCTGGAGTAGGCTAAGTTACGGAACACGGTCTCTGTCTAGTTGCAAAGATTTATGGGAGTGGGGTCCTATGAGGTATGAGAGGCGGGATTAACCCATACGTAGGCTGCCATGGAGTCCATCAGGAAAGGAAAATTACGGTAAGTATTTGATATAAATTTTCCGTTTTTTGCTTGTGTCAAATATTGACAGCCTTAAACCGTGGTTAAAGTGATATTAAAGGCAAATTTAAAAAAAGGTTATACTTACCTGCTCTGTGCAATGTCATTACACAGAACGGTCTCTTACCTCCTCTTCTGGAGTCCCTCACTGGTTCTGTCTGCTTCTCCCTGCTACATAGTGCCCCCTCAGCAAGCCGTGCACTATGGGGGGGGGGTTTGCGTTGGACTGTGTGCGTCCATAGATATATACAGCACCTGTAAGCCTTGTCCCCGCTACCGCCTCACAGGAGTGTGACTGACAGCATCAGGAGCCTACAGCTCCCACCGCTCTCAGGGCCTCCTATGCAGCTGGGACAGCACGGGATCGGTGAGAGGAGGCAGGTAAATGTTAGATGGGGGGGACAGTTAGTGGGGCTTTTTTTTTTTATCTGAATGCAAGGTAAGAGACAGTTTGAGCTTATTTATAACCACATTAATAAAAAAATGTCCCTGTATTGGCATCTGTTGGACAGTTTTTTGAGTTTTTTTTTATTTTTTATTTTTAGTTTGTCATTGATACAATCAAAAAAGGATTTTTATTTTAAATTTAATTTTTACTGATCCAGACAACACAGATCATGTAATAATAGTATATCTATATATATATATATATATGTGTAAAATTATAAAAAAAAAAGAAACATAAAAGATGTAATTAAAATTAAAAGAATGTGAAAAAGACTAGGTCCCACCGAGATTTGAACTCGGATCGCTGGATTCAGAGTCCAGAGTGCTAACCATTACACCATGGAACCAGTTGATGTCAGGCCCAGGAAATGCTGTTTATAAATGTAACCAGTACAGTTATAGAATTCAGCGTAATATGGAATAAATGGAATATTATAAAATATGAACCTTAGTTATAATTCAACTTAGCTATAATAAATAATGCCTTCAGTTTTATTTTATTTTTTTATTGGAAACTATTGCAATGGCTTTACCTAAACAAAAGAAAAATATATTACGCGTTACAGAAGATTAAAAGTTGCACTTCTGGGGTTGGTTCGCATTAGCGGCGCTCTCTGAAGATCGCTCTTTGACAGGCAGTGAGGAGATGTTATATCGTGATGCAAAAGTGATTGGGGGGGTGCTTGCAGAATGGCCCCGAAAACATGAACGGGTTGTGTTCGGGGGGCTCTGTGCCCACAGAAAGTGGCAGCTGTGGCATGTGTACACCCCTAGCCACTACCTCTTCAGCCCGAAGCGTGTAGCGGTTGAGGGGGTCGATAAAAGTGTGGCTAAATTGCGGGGTTTTACCCCCACCTCATATGTGAATGAGCCCTTAGTCTGCATTCACTATCTGCTCTTGATGCTGCCACCACCAGCATGATGCTGCCACCACCATGTTTCACAGTGGGGATGGTGTTCTTTGGGTGATGTGATGTGTTGGGTTTGCACCAGACATAGCGTTTTCTCTGCCAGTTCAGCCCCCCCAGGACACACCACCCCCCTCCATCAGTACAGCCCACCACAGGACAGACCACCCCCCTCCATCAGTAGAGCCCCCCCCAGCACAAGCTACCCCCCTCCATCAGTACAGTCCCCCCCAGAACATACCACCCCCCTCCATCAGTACAGCCCACCCAGGATAGACCACCCCCCTCCATCAGTAGAGCCCCTCCCTCAGCACAAGCTAACCCCCTCCATCAGTACAACCCCCCCTGGACAGATCATCCCCCTCCATCAGTAGAGCCCCCCCAGCACAAGCTACCCCCCTCCATCAGTACAGTCCCCCCCCAGAACATACCACCCCCCTCCATCAGTACAGCCCCCCCAGGATAGACCACCCCCCTCCATCAGTAGAGCCCCCCCAGCACAAGCTACCCCCCTCCATCAGTACAGCCCCTCAGGACAAACTACCCCCCTTTATCAGTACACCCCCCCCCCCACCTTTTGCAACACTGCGGATGACACCCCCCCCCCCCCACCACCGCAAGCCGACACCCCCTTCCCCCCGCCCGTTACCGCACGGCACTGCAGCCGGCCGGGTGGAGAATGGATCGTGACAGGCTAAGGCAGCAGCGCCATAGTGAGAGACAGAGAGGAGGAGAACACCCGCAGCACTGGAGGTGGGTTTCCGGCTGAAAAAAAAAAGACTTCCAAAGTTAGTCAGCCAGGGCTCTTTCTCACCCTCGGGAGGGTGCCACTCCTCTAGCGGGTGTCACCCGGGTGCGAACCGCAACCCCCGCACACCCCTAGCAACGCCTCTGAATTGACTTCTGAAGGTAATTAGTTGCACCAGAGCTTTTTATGGGCTTCATAACAAAGGGGGTGAATACATACGCACATGCCGATTATCAGTCTTTCATTTCTGAAAAATAGTTTTATGTATATATTTTTCTAATTTTACTTCACCAATTTAGACTATTGTTTTCTGATCCATCACATAAAATTCAGATTAAAAAACATTGAACTAAAGGCTGTAATGTAACAAAATAGGTAAAAAGCCAAGGGGGGTGAATACTTTTGCAAGGCACTGTAGGTAGGAGACTTTCACTGAAAGTCAAAAAATGTCCCTTCAATAGTGGTGTCACTGGAAGGAAAAAAAAAAAATGTCCTTGCATTGCAACAACCTCCAAAACATTTTTGGAGCCGAGTTCCGGAAACCCCAGCCTATCACAGATCAAACTGTGTTCAGATATAATTCCCCTCCATCATGAAGGGGTTAATCTTTGAACTTCTCTTAGGATAAAGTAAATATAGATACAATGTATAGAGAGTGGAACCTCCCCTATGATAAAATCCCAATCTTCTATAGAGGAGGTTCCATGGTGTAATGGTTAGCACTCTGGACTCTGAATCCAGCGATCCGAGTTCAAATCTCGGTGGGACCTTGTTTTTTTTTTTTTCTATTTGTTATCAATCAAATTTTGGATATTTGAAACTTCACATTTTCCTCCAACATGTTCCACTCATTTAGGAATATTATCTTGCTGTGGAAGAATACAGGATATGACATACATAGGAAGGAGGGCAAATATAGTAATAAAATGGAAAGACATTCGCTGAGTCGTACTCTAAACCAGTACACCCTCTTCCTGCAATCAGCTGGTTCCATGGTGTAATGGTTAGCACTCTGGACTTTGAATCCAGCGATCCGAGTTCAAATCTCGGTGGAACCTGTCTTTTTTTTTTTTTCACCCCATTTTTTATTTATTTATTTTTTTTTTTCTATTCCAAAAAGATTATTTTTTTTTTTTTTTTGGGCTTATATTTGCTTATTTCTCTTCCATTTTTTATATATTTCTTATACCAAACAGGTTTTTTTGCTTAGATTAGCATTTTTTTTTCATTACTTTCTGTATCAACACTTTATTTTTTGGCCTATTTGCTTTTTTTTTTCTATACCAAAAAAATGTAATTTTTTTTGGCTTAAATTTTTTTCTTTGTTTTTTTTTTTACCATTTCTTTTTCTTTCTATACCAACCACTCCATTATTTTTTTTTTTTGGCTAATATTTGCTTTTTTATATTTGTTTTCTATTTTCCATACTAAACATTTTTTTTTGGCTCATATATATTTTTTTTCTATCCAAAACAGTTTAATATTTGCTGGCTTATATTTGCTTTTTTAAAAATATTTATTCTATCACGAAGTTTATTTTTTTGCTTTTTTTAAAAACAGTTTTTTTTCCCTTATATTTGCTTTTTTTTTTACATTTATTTTTCATTTTCTATAACAGACAGTTTTTTTTGGCTTATATTTGCCTTTTTCTGTATTTATACAGAAAAAGGCAAATATATAGATATATTTACACATATAGAAACTGGAAAACAAATACAAATGTAAATATAAAGACAAAAAAATTCAACTGTTGGTATACAAAAAAAAAAAAAAAATAATAAAAATAAATGAAAAACGCAAATATCAGAAAAAAAAAAAAAATGGTTTAACCACATCAGGCCCGGAAGATGCTGCAATGCTGCACCCAAACAAAGTTGACGTCCTTTTTTTTTCCCCACAAATAGAGTTTTCTTTTGGTGGCATTTGATCATCTCTGTAGTTTTTCTTTTTTGCGCTATAAACCAAAAAAAACAAAAAAAACAAAAAAAAACACAAAAAAAAAAAAAAAAAAAAAAAAAACGCACACGTTATGTACTTTTTGCTATACTAAAGATCCCCAATTTAAAAAAAAAAAAAAAAAAAAACAAGCAAATTTTTTCTTCAGTTTAGGCTGATATGTATTCTTCTACATATATTTTTGGTAATAAAAAAAGGCAATAAGCGTATATTGATTGGTTTGCGCAAAAGTTATAGAGTCTAAAAAATAGGGGAAAGATTTATGGCATTTTTATTATTTTATTTTTTTACTGGTAATGGCAGCGATCTTTAATCGTGACTGCGACATTATGGTGGACAGATCGGACACTTTTGACACCAGTGACAATTATACAGCGATCAGTGCTATAAAAATGCCCCGATTACTGTATAAATGTCACTTGCAGGGAAGGGGTTAACACTAGGGGGCGATCAAGGGGTTAACACTAGGGGGCGATCAAGGGGTTAACTGTGTCCCCTAGTGTTTATTCTAACTATAGGGGGATGGGAGTGACTGGAGGAAATGACAGATCGTTGTTCCTAGCTAGTAGGAACTCACGATCTGTCGCTCCTCTCAGAACAGGGATTTGTGTGTATATATATTATATTATATTATATTATATTATAATATATATATATATATATATATATATATATATATATATACACACACACACACACACACACACACACACACACACACACATATATACATACACACATATACATACACACCTGTTCTGGCTCTCGTGCCCACAATCACGCGTTGCCGGCAGTCATCGCGACCGCCGGCCACGCGCATCGGTAGCCCCGCAGTGCAGCATGCTCGCGCCTGCCATCCCGCTTAAAAAGGGACCGACGTACAGCTACGATGGTTCGGGGGATTGTGCCAACCTGCCGCAGTATAATGACGGTGGCTGGTCGGCAAGTGGTTTAACACAAAAAAAAAAAAAAAAAGAGAAGGAAGGAAATAAACTTCGTTATAGAAAAAAAAAAAAAAAAAAGTTTGGAAAATAAATAGATAAAGCAAATATAAGTCAAGGAAAAAAAAAAAAAAAAAAAAAAAATCTAATAAAAGAAATAGAAAAAAAAGCAAATATAAGCCAGAAAAACTATTTTTTTTTCTTTACCAGTCTGTTTTCTTGGCTTACATTTGCTTTTTTTAAAATTCATTTTCCAAACATGTTTTTTTCTAGAACACAAGTTTATTTTTTTGGCTTATAAATATTAACATAATAAAAAAAATAAAAGAAAAATAAAATATAAATGTGTTATATAGTGATATTTTGCCATGGACACTAGAAATCAACACAGAATTCATTCAAGTAAATGAATCTTTTGCCACCTACGTAACACACATGTGCAGCAGCAAAAGGGTGGGCTTTAATTGCTACACACCGCACATATACACGTCGCTGGGCGGGTGAGGTTTCTGTGCTGAGAGCACGCTCACCGAACACCCCCCAGCACAGAGACCAAGCTCTTAGCGTTTAGTGGCGATCAGGACTAGCTCCTAATCATGTGACTACTGTGATGTCACTGTGATGACCAATCACAGTGGTCACAGGACCACTGATCTTTCCCGCTCCCGGAGCGGTCGCTTGCCAGGGCATTGGCTGTTAAAGAATTGTTTTTTTTTTTTTTTCGTTTTTTTTTTTATCACTTTTATTCCTATTACAAGGGATGGTAACAACCTTTATAATAGAAATAGCGTCTGTAAAGCGGCTGAAAATAGCCTCAGCTGCAATCCCAGTGTGAAAGCCCCATTGCTTTCACACTGGGGGCGCTGCGCTGGCAGGGCATCACAAAAAGTCCTGCAAGCAGCTTCTTTGCAGCGCTGTAGGAGCGGTGAATACCCCGCCCCTGCCCATTGAAATCAAATTGGGCAGCGCGGCCGATCCGCTGGCAAAGCGGGCGGTTATAACCCCTTTTCGGCCGCTAGCAGGGGTTAAAACCGCCCCGCTAGCAGCCGAATAGCGCCGCTAAAAATAGCGGAGCTTTACCGCCAACGCCCGGGCGCTTTCAGTGTGAAGGGGCTCTTAGGAAAAAAAAAAATTCAGGTCCCACCGAGATTTGAACTCGGATCGCTGGATTCAGAGTCCAGAGTGCTAACCATTACACCATGGAACCACCTGGAGACAAATGGTTGCCGTTCCCACAGTTCTGGTCAAGCCAATTAAAGCTCTACTGATATATAATCCCAGCTAAACCTCCCCCCCCCCCAAATGGCGGCATGTTAGCTCTGTTTTTCAGTTGAGGTGCCTGGATTATCTGTATTTAGACACTTTAGAGGCGCCCTGTTTTATTGGTAACCTACAGTAAGAGAAAAACGGTCTTATTAGTAACCCATAAATAGAAGCAGCACTGTAATAGGAGTGTCAGGTTATGGGGAAGCCAAAATAAATGAACACCATCAGATGTGTGAATATAAATAGTGGGAGGAGATTGGGGTTAACTTTGCATTACAAGATGGAAAAAGCTGAAACATAGGCTGACTTTTGCTTGGAACAACCCTTTAAAATCAGGAGGAGAATAAAAAACTACCAATTACAATGGCTGTATCAGAGTGTATCTATAATTCACTTTTTAAATTTTGCATAGAGTGGTAAGGGTTTTTACCGTTGTTTGCACTGCTACTGGGAAGATTGGCCCTCGTACTCGTGACCATTACACCAGGGCAAAAAATTAAAGAAAAAAAAAAGAAAAAAAAAAAAAGGGAAGGGAAGTCTTTCAATAGGGATAACTCCTTCAGTAACGCCTGTCTAAAGATTTTCCGCCCCAGAAAGTGCCATTTCCCGGTCCAACTATGTCTATGAGATATCAGAGGAACACCTCCAGCTCTCATTGGCCCTCTTATGACTCATCCCCCCCTCCCTACCTGGCAAACTCTAATGAGAGTGAGAGAGAGAGAGAGCGAGAGAGAGAGTTGTGTATGATGTCACAAAGCCTAGACTAATGACCAGACAAGAAACAGGAAGTGGGCTGTATAAGGGATTTACTGGCAGAAAAAAAAAAAAAAAAAAAATACTTTTCTATCCAAAAAAGGTAAAACAACAAGGGCAGAAAATTTAATAGGTGGAAAGTTGGAAAAAAAAAAAAAAAAAAAAAAAAAAAAAAAAAAAAAACTTACTGAAGGTCCGCTTTCAGTTTGCATTAGAGCAATAGAGACCGTTTAAAAAAAAAAAAAAAGGTGCAAAACAAAATATTTACAGAAAGATGAGTTTTACAAAAGAGACAATAATGAAACCAGAGTCCAATCAATGAGCAAGATGATACATTGGACTCTCATAGGACTTGACAGATGTTCCTTGGTTTGACCTTACCCAAGAGCTAAAACCATGTGGTTGCAGTCCACCTTTCTTTGGCATCAAGGGGGTAATGACAGAGGCCATCTGACCAATTAACAGGTGAGGAGAGGCCCTGTGAGGTCGGTGTGTTTAGGAGTGTATCCCAGCTACAGGTTTCTAGAAGTATTAATATCTCTGAACACCTACAGGTTGTAGTCTGCTAACCTGCAGATTATTGTCAAGCATGAAATTAGCTTTGAAGTGCATATAAATATGGCATGTTTCGGAGGTCTACTTTACCCAGGAGGGATAAGGAGTTCCATTGGTTCCCCATATCCACTAATATTAGGGGTGTTTGGACATAAAACACTACAAGTTAACCGACGAAGGAAAAATACATCCTTTTATCTGTGCTGTTATTATTTCATGAGTTATGAAATATACAGAAGTTTTAGCATTTTGGCTGCTAACCTGTCTATCGGGAATGCTGATTGCTATGGTATTTACGATATGAGGGGGGGGGAGAGCTGGCAGGAATCTTTTAAAACTTCAGTCACTCAATCTGGCAAGTCAGACAGCTTTATGAGCATGGAAATGTGTATTGAGGGTTAGATTCTACTAGTCCTGTAAACAGACTTTAGCCCTTTAAAATTAGGAGGGGGGAGGAGAATAAAAAAAAAACTACCTCTTAAGATGGTTGTATCAAAGTGTATCTAAAAGTCAAGTTTTTTTTTAAAGTTTTGGATTGAGTGGCGACCCCATCAAGTTTTTACGGTTGTTTGCACCACCACTAGGAAAATTGGCCCTGGTACTGGTGATCATTACAAAATTGGGGCAAAATAAATACATAAATAAATAAATAAATAAATAAATAAATAAAAGTCTTCCAGTGGGGACAACTCCTT
Organism: Lithobates clamitans; assembly: GCA_037952925.1. NCBI lineage: Eukaryota > Metazoa > Chordata > Amphibia > Anura > Ranidae > Lithobates > Lithobates clamitans. The sequence continues at coordinate 17,531 of JBBGZY010002801.1, read as the reverse complement.
CAGTAACAACTGTCGAAGGAATTTCCTCCGCTTGTCGGGGGGGGGGGGGGGGGGGGAATCTATTCCCAGTTTCAGTTGTGAGATATGGAGTGAAGGGAAATCTCCCCAATCAAATGGAAAGAAAATGTTTTGGCTGGGGTGCAATAATAACAAAAAAAAAAAAAAAAAAAAAAAAACAGACACACAAGGCAGTGGACAACCCATCAAAGGCTTCCTCAAACTCTTTTAATGCAGAAAAAAAAGACAACATATTTAAAAAAAACGAAACAAAAAGAAAACACCACCACAACAGACATAAAACAACGAGAGGGAAGTAAATTTGAAAAGTATCCTTACAGTAACTTACAGTAAGAGATCCTTAGAGTGTCCTTGTTGGGTCTCTGATGTGAGGGATTAGGTCTCCCAATTGACTTCCAGGTCCAGGGAGGATGATCATAGTATGAAAAGCTAAGCATTCATAGTGTATACATTGACTAAAACAAGTCTAAGAGATTATCTATAATCACAATTTGTCACAAAGTATTACAGAAAATATAAATAAACATGGACGACTAAAAAATGCCAATATACGTTACGATCACGTATGGTCTTGATATGCAACAACATCTTAGAGCTCGACGTTCTGGGATTTACTCAGAACCCTGTGCTCCTTCTAGAACAAATACTGCGTTGAGACTTCAGATAAAAATAAAAAATGGAGAGTACAACCAACCACAGGAAATGGACGCAACTCGTGAAGACAATATCGTGGCGGGTTCGAGGAAGATCAGATGGCATTTGTGCCAACATCTTCGAGTGCTACATCTGGTACCATTTGCTCCTGCTGGTAGGGTTAGCAGCATCAAGTTCATGTAAGGGACTTCCAAGACTAAGGCAAAGCAAGTGTACCACAGAGTTCAGGTAGAGGATGCCCATTTTTTTTTTTTGAACCAATCTTATATTTAGTAGCTCAGCCGATTATGCTGAGGTGATGGGAATTCATACAAAATGGCCACCACAATGCACATGCAACTAGGACACAGAAGAAATTATAATAGAAGACGCAAAGCCCCATAAGAGGTTTGCTTATATTTTTTGTAAAGAGGCTGAAGAAGACCGAACATAAAATTGTAGCCCTCGAAGGATGGAGCCCTTCAGTCATGGGGGGGGTTCCAGCTAGAGTGGTGCCTGTTGAAGCCTGGTCATCAAAGAACCTTCCATCTATCCACCTTCATGACCCCTGTCCACCTTACGGCCTTCTACCTATTTTGATGACCCCTTTCCAGCTCAATGATCCTGTCCACCTTGATGACCCCTGTCCAGCTTACCGAGCTCTATTTACTTTGATGACATCTGGGGCTGTGACTGGTTGACCACCAGCTCCGTGCCAACCTGAGGCACATTGTGCCAAAAAAGGCAACCGCGTGAAATATACAGTGACTCATGTGCAGTTTTGTTTGGCCACTGAAGTCAACAGCCTCATCTATTGCAGTGGCCTCCAAACTATGGCCCAGGGGCTGGATGCAGCCCTTTGCCTGCCTTTATCAAGCCCGTAGGGTCTCTTTCCTCACACTGACACCAATGATGGGGCACTATTCCTCCCCCTAGTACATATTTGCATGTACTGGGGAGGGGTGGTTAAACAAATTCTACTTTCAATGGCCACAGTCCGGCCCCTAAATAGTATTAAAAAGGACAGTAAACTGGCCCTTTGTTTAGAAAGCTTGGAGACCCGTGATCTATTGGCTGCCTTGGGTTGCTTGTCCGGTAGCAGGGTTCTTGACAATCAGCCTTATCCCCGCTGGTACCCATACCAAAACAGAAGGCGAGTCCCCTAAAATCGAGGTAATGGGGCACTTTTGGATAGAAGACTATATTCGTGTTTCCCATGCCTGTTTACAAAAACTAAATCAAATTGATCTATAAAAAAAAAAAAAAATTAAAAAAAAAAAGGTTATCAGCCAAAAATGTAGATGTAATGTGGAAGAGTTAGTACCCCCGTCAGGTTATTAATGCAGTCTACACCCCATCTCTATTTTGCACTGGTGTCACCAGGGCAGAAAGTAATGGGAAATCCAAAATTTTAAAGCCCATTATTTGGGCAGATTTCTTCTCACTTCCCGTGTCTACTGGACAGGAAGTGAAAAAAAAAAAAAAATAATAATAATATAACCCCAAAAACCAACCTTTCCCAACTCTATCCTACTAAAAATAAAAATTGGTTTTGAGATATACTTAAAAATGGGATAACCTCTTGAAACCCGCTAAGCAGTTTTGGAAATAGTGAAGACCCTTTGTCCACCAAGGTCTGAACCACCACAGTAGACAGAAGGTTCCACCAAGATGGCAGGAAGGTTGGGTCTGAAGCAACGGCCGAGGGAAAAATAAGGCATTTATGTATAAATGAGACGATAAACACGCACTGCAAATGAAATCCTTTTTGGCGCCACCAGGCTGACCTAGCAGCAAAGGGTTAGGAGTTTCGCTGTAAGTCAGACAAGGCCAAAACGCTTAGAACTGGTCCAAGAATGGCACACCAAAAAAAAAAAAGAAAAAAAAATGATCAGTCAGCAATTTGAACCTATAACAAGTCTGAGCCAACCGGTTTATCCGATTTCATCCAGGGGCACCCTCCTGCCCAAGGCGCAGCATCGGCCATGTTGTCTCGTCTCCTGGGGGGGGGGGGGAGGCAGAAGACACGCTGGTTGCCGGCAGCATCCACCCAGTCCATTGCATAGAAGCAGCACGAGTCCGCAGGCCTCACCATTTCATGTCCACCCGCGCGGTGTTCTGGGCTGTGGGTACGAATTTGGTGTGTAGCATTTCCCTGGATTTCTGCGACTCGGCGCCCTCCAGCCAGGTAGTGTACAGCTCCTGTATGTGCGGGTTATCCTGCGGGCTCTGCACCGGGACTCGGGTGTACAAGGCTTCCATCTCCTGCAGCATCGCCCGTTCCGGTTTCCCGTCCGCCGTCTGCGCTTGGCCTTTTCCGTTCAGGCAGCCTAGGGGTGATGGGGGAATAAAAAGGGGTAAATACAGGTACATCTCATAACATTAGAATATCATCAAAAAGTTAAATTTCAGTAACTCAATTCAAAAAGTGAAACTATTGTACATAGATGCATTACACACAGAGTGATGTATTTTAAGCATTTCTCTTTAAAATTTTGATGATTATGGCTTACAGCTAGTGAAAACCCAGTATCTCAGAAAATTACATAAGGAAAAAAAAAAAAAAAAAAAGAAGAAGGATTTTTAATAGAGAAATGTTGGCTTAGTGAGAAGTCTGTCCATGTACAGTATAATATACACCCAATACTTGGTCGGGGCTTCTTTTGCATGAATTACGGCATCAATGGGGCGTGGCATGGAGGAGATCAGCCTGTGGCACTGCTGAGGTGTTATGGAAGGTCAGGTTGCTCTGATAGCAGCCTTCATCTCCTCTGCATTGTTGGATCTGGTGTCTCTCATCTTCCTCCTGACAATACCCCACAGACTCTCTATGGGGTTTAGGTCAGGCGAGTTTGCTTGCCAATCAAGCACAGTGATCCCATGATCATGTGACCAGTTTTTGGTAGTTTTGGCAGTGTGGGCAGGTGCCAAGTCCTGCTGGAAAATAAAATCAGCATCTCCACGAAGCTGGTCAGCAGAGGGAAGCATGAAGAGCTCTAGAATGTCCTGCTAGAGGGCTGCGCCGACTTTGGATCCTGTTAAAACACAGGGGACCAACACCAGCAGATGACATGGCCCACCAAATCATCAGCGACTGTGGAAAATTTTGCATTTCATTTGGAAATCGCTGTCCCAGAGTCTGGAGGAGGAGTGGAGAGGCACAGAATCCAAGTTGCATGAGGTCCAGTGTGAAGTTTTCACAGTCCGTGATGATTTGGGGGGGCCGTGTCATCTGCTGGTGTTGGTCCACTATGCTTTATCAAGTTCAAAGTCAGTGCAGCCCTCTAGAGCTCTTCATGCTTCCCTCTGCCGACCAGCTTTATGGAGATGCCAATTTAATTTTCCAGCAGGACTTGGCACCTGCCCACACTACCAATACCTGGTCACATGATCATGGGATCGCTGTGCTTGATTGGCTGGCAAACTCGCCTGACCTCAACCCCATAGAGAATCTGCGGGGTATTTTCAGAAGGAAGATGAGAGACACCAGACCCAACGATGCAGATGAACTGAAGGCCACTATCAAAGAAACCTGACCTTCCATAACACCTCAGCAGTGCCACAGGCTGATCTCCTCCATACCACGCCCCATTGATAACGTAATTCATGAAAAAGGAGCCCCAACCAAGTATTGAGTGTATACTATACTGTACATGGGCAGACTTTACTATACTGTACATGGGCAGACTTTACTATACTGTACATGGGCAGACTTTACTATACTGTACATGGGCAGACTTTACTATACTGTACATGGGCAGACTTTACTATACTGTACATGGGCAGACTTTACTATACTGTACATGGGCAGACTTTACTATACTGTACATGGAGAGACTTTACTATACTGTACATGGAGAGACTTTACTATACTGTACATGGGCAGACTTTACTATACTGTACATGGGCAGACTTTACTATACTGTACATTGGAGAGACTTTACTATACTGTACATGGACAGACTTCTCACTAAGACAACATTTCTCTATTAAAAATCTTTTTATTAGTCTTATGTAATATTCTAATTTTGACTCCAAATTTTGGAGAAACAGTCAGATTTCTTTTCCACGTTTCTGGCACGTAGGGCTGCCAACTGAAAATGAATATGCTGCCCTACACGTGACAGGCAGAAACGCGTCGAGCCTAAAAGCTCCACGTGCTCTTCTGAACAATCTCATGAAGACAGGCTTCAGATTCAGACCTTCGGATCTTTACTCTGCCTGGCTTCATGTTCCACCAGGAGCCAATGGCTGCACTGAACGCTTGGTGTAGACATCTCCCAGCGCCAAAAAGAAAAAAAGTGGCCATGATGAAAACACGGGAGACTTCCAATGCCGATGAGCCTGTTGACCCATTTTTCTGAAACACCGCCCCCCCAACTATACAATGGCTGCCTCCCATAAGTGAAGTAGCAAATAAGAGCTCCCGAAACCACCTACCTCCGGGGCAGGCCAGGACCTCCACGAAGTGATAGTGGAACTTCCCTTTGCGCAGTTTCAGCACCATGTTCTGGATGTTTCGGAAGCCGTAGGCAGCTGCAAAACGCAGAACAGTCTCGCCGTCTTTTTCTAGGCACACTTCCTGGAAGTCTTTGTTCCTGTGCAAAAAAACAAAACATAAAAAAATAAATAAATAAAAAAAACACACAACAAGGACTTTAAATTTCCATTTATTAATCCTTTGGAAATGAGAACTTATTTTTATTATACTCGAAAAAATCATCAGCTCCATCCAGAACTCACTTTAGAGTCTTATACGTAATCTCCTGGACGTCTGTACCGAACAATTCCTTGGCGGCGTGGCGGAAGAGGTGTGCGAGGTACCCGTCGGAGCCAGTGCCTTCGTGGCGCACAGACGCACAGCACGTCCCTCCGAAGCTGCGGAAAAAAAAAAGAAAATCAGGAGGAGATGGAAGGCGAGATCACATGGAAGTAAAGCGCTGACTAGTCACATGGTACAAATCCCAATCATCTGATGAAACTCCCACGGTGGGGGAAGGAAAAACCGCTCAGGAATGGAGAACAAACTACTGGAAATAATGAACTGCTGTGATAAAAAAAGAGAAGAATTATAAAAAAAAAACAACAAAAAAAAACCCAAACATACAGGAAATTATCATTTAAAGGAGAAGTGCACATGATGCAGAGTCCTCCCTGCTTCTGCTGAAGACAAAGCTTGATTGTTCCACCATGTTCTTTGCAGACTGATTCTGAATGGGAGGATCTTTTGGACTTTTTTGGAGTTGATTTACTAAAACTGGAGAGTGCAAAACCTGGTGCAACTGTGCATGGGAGCCAATCAGCTTTCAGGTTTTACTGACAAAGCTTCATTGAACAAGCTGAAGTTAGATGCTGATTGGCTGTCACGTACGGCTGCACCAGATTCTGTGTGCTCCAGTTTTAGCAAATAATGTGCACATTTTTTACAATGCCTCACTGTCCGGTCCAGAAAATTCCCTATTTAGCTCCCATCAGACAGCTGAATGAATACTGAGATAAAACCAGTTCAAGGATAAGCCACCTATAGAGAGTACAATCCGCCTCTTTGCCGCTCTAGACCCCCCCCCCCCCCCCTCCACATCACATATCGCATAGTGGGAACGCGGGTTCCCCTCGGGATTATAAAAGTGCAATTCACACGCGTTTCCACGTTTTGTGCATTCCCGTGGATGGGCTGCCCCTATGTGCGTTTGTCAGGTCAAAGAAGCTCAGTTACCAAATCTTGGCACAATTTTCACATGTGATTTTTGCCCTGCAACACCCAAAAACGGGCGTGTCGCAAGTTTTGCCGCCACTTGGAGTCACCGGTAAAATCATTAAAAAGCCATCCTGGGCTCCAGACCAGCGACTTCGCCTAGGGTGAGATGATGTAATCAGTCTGCTGCAGGCAAAAGGAGGCATTTCCTGTCTCCTTTTCTCCTCCAGATTGCAACACTGCAACTTTGTAGCAAGTCACAAGGTGAGAGGCTGCAGCAGGGGCTGATCTGTGTGAGACATTTGTGAACACAGCCAAGAACTACACAGGAACCAAAAAGGCCCCTTTCACACTGGGGCCGCCCGTGCGTTAGCGGTAAAAGCGTCGCTCGTTTTAGCGGTGCTTTTCAGCCGCTAGCGGGGCACTGTTAACCCCAAAGAAGGGGTTAAACACTCCCGTGTTGTGGCGCTTCCAAATCGCTTTTCAGGCACTTCGGAAGCGCTGCCCATTCAATGCAATGGGTAGGGGCGTTGTATACAGCGCTCTCAAACTGCTCTAAAGATGCTGCTCGCAGGACTTTTACCAACGTCCCGCAAGCGCACCGCCCCCAGTGTGAAAGCACCCATTGCAAGGAATGGGAGGCAGTTTTCAGGCGCTATTTCTAGTGCTAAAACGCCTGAAAACTGCCTCGGTGTGAAAAGGGGTCAAATTGCACTTATATTTGATCCTACACGATTATATTGCAAATACACATTATTAAATAAATAGTAATATAATGTTTTTAAATGTAATATTAAAAACAGATAAAGAGGAAAAAAAAAAAACAAAACAAAAAAACAAATATATATATTATATATATATATATATATATATATATATATATATATATATATATATATATATATATATATATATATATATATATATATATATATATTTTTTTTTATTTAATTCTTATTAAAACAAAGATGGAGGCGTTAATATTATTTTATTATTAATAAAAGTACTAGTAAATATTATAATAAAATTATTATTTACTATTAATACATTTTTAAATGTAATTCTTACTAAAACAGATAATAGTAATAAGTCACCTTTATCTAATAATAAAAAATTAGTAGTAGTAAATAATAAATATATGATTTACTATAAAAAAAACTTTTATTATTATTCTTCTTCATAAAAATAATATTAATAACAAAACACCACCATCTTTGTTTTAATAAGAAATAAAGGAAAAAAATATATAATAATAATAATAAATAATAATCATAATCTAAATCTAATTCTTATTAAAAAAAGGGATAAAGATGACTTCTCCCCCCCCCCCCCCTTATTTTTAAGCAGAAGCCTATTCAAGGGTGAAATTTCCAAGGGATTATCAGGTGGTGGGACTTTATGCATAAAATCCCCGTATGCATTAATTTATGCATAAAATCCCTGTATGCATTTCCCCTTCCATTCTCAATAACCCGAGCCCATCCCCCTCCCAGCATGCAGGGTGTGCTATTCCTATACATGCGACCCCTGTACACAACGCAACTGACTCCTGAAAATTAGATTTTTTTTTCTCTTAAAAACAGGAAAATCAAGAAAGTTTACAAATGGTCTTCCCCTTTCTCCTGCTGTCCCATGAGAGGTGCACTGGGACCTTTCATTTAATGATGTGATCACACCACGAGACAGTAAAGCTCAGTTAGGAGCCATCTGTGTTATGGGGGGCGGGGTTTGGTTTGTTACCAAAATGTAACAAACCCCTAATGTAGCAATATTTGGTTTGTGGTGTCCTTAAGGTTTACTTGGGACCAATAAAAGACACAACCAACACAGAGGTAAAATTCGGCAGAAGCTGCTGGCGTTGAAGTCCGGTTGGAACAGCCTTCTGCTGGGATTGTAGTTTCAGGCATTGCCACATATAGAAACAACAACAACAACAGCGTCAGAAGAATGTGTCTCGTGGCCTCGGGAGACCTTCAGGAATTTTCTTCTGGCAGCAACACAAATCACTCACATGTTCTCCAGAGGAGACTCTGGAATCTCTTTGATGGAAATGTTCCTCTGCTCCATAATCTGCATCACCTCCCCTGGAATACAAAGCAGACGGCATGTCAGATGCAGGACAGGACAGGACAGTTCTCCTACATGGAACTGCAACATTCATTCAGCTGTGGCCCCAACCTGCACTGCCATACCTTGAGAGAAGGTTCCAACAGGTGCTGCAACACCTTAAAGGGGGGGCGGCCACAACAAGCACTGCGACACCCAAGGGGGTTTCCCAAGGTACTGCGTCGCCTTAAAGGGGGCCCACAACTGGGATTGTTGAGGGGGGACCCCAACCAACGCTGGAGCACCTTGAGGATGGACCCAAACTCTGGTGCACCTTAAGGAGGGGCCCAACTGGCGCAACTTCAGAGGGGCCCCAATTGCACACCTTAAGGGGGACCCCCCCCCCCCCCCCAACTAATGCTGCAGCACCTTAAGGAATCTAAGATTCAGAATTCTTTATTAATCCTGTAGGGAAATTATTAAGGTGCTGTGTCACCTTGAGGAGGGCCCTTACTGGAACTGTGGCACCTTGAGGGGGACTCAACAAGCATGAATGCACCTCAAGGGGAACCAATCTGCGCTGTTCCACCTTAAGGCTGCAGGTGCTGTGTCCCCCCCCCACAACTAGTGGCACCTTGTGGGGGCCCCAACTGGAACTGGTTGTACCTTCAAAGCAGGTCCAATTCTTGCTATGCCACCTTAAGTGGGGAAGGATCACCTACTTTGCAGCACCTTTATGGGGAGCCCCAAGCAGTGCCACAGAACCTTGAGGGTGCCAAACTGTCGGGGGCTAAAACCAGCACTGGGGGCCACATTTATTTGGGGGCCCTAACTGGTACAGTGGCACTTTGCGAGGGCCCCAAACTGTGTTGTGGCTCCTTGACAGAAGAGCCCAACTGGCACTGCAACACCTTGATTTGTGCCTTAACCAACCATGTGGCACCTCGAGGAAGGTGCCGACCAGTGCTTCGACACCTTAAGGGGGACCAACTGACATTCATTGCAATCAGCAGTGGCAGAGCCCTATTTTGGGGGGGGCCTAATTAGCACTGCAGCACTTCGCAGAGCCCCAATTTGCAGTGTAGCACCTTTCTAGGGTCCCTCAACTGGCATTTGGAGCCCCAAACCAGTATGACAGCACTTGGTGGCTCCTTGCAAAAGGCCACCCTTTGAGACTGAAGCTGGTAGTCTTGAAGGCCAATGCCAACATTCCGCCAGCTTAAAAAGGTTAAACCAATACTTAGCCAACTAATTCTCCACCATTGTGTGTATGTACTCTGTCCTATCGAATCGATCCTCTGAACCCTCACCTGACGTCAGCACGCAGTCCACGTCCCGGCAGTTGTGCAGCTCGGTGTAATAGTCCTCCCGGAGGGCTTCCATCTTCCGGTCGTAGCACGGGGCCACAGTGAGGTGGAAGATCTTGTCAGGGGCCAGGTTCTGGGGAGGACGGAGAGAGAAAGAATGAGCATTGTGTTCTCACAAAAGAACCTTCATTAATGGAATGTGTTGACAGACATAACAAAAAAACAAAAAAAAAAAAAAAGGACACGGCGACGGCCGGACCGACCTTGTGAGAGGCGAAGTATCCTTTCACCAGCGATCCCATGATCTGCTGAGGAGACTTTGCTGTGCAGATATGAGGAATCACCGAGTCACCCAGGACCCGCTCCGCGTACTGGACCCACCCTGAGAAGAAAGAAAAAAAAAATAAAATTAAAGTTATATATTAAAAATAAATAATATTATAATAAATAAAAAAAAGAAGAAGAAGGGGTAAACATCTCGTCTCTCTAATGTGCATCAAAATTAGGACTGTAACCCATAACTATAAATCACTGTAATTATATATATATATATATATATATATATATATATATATATATATATATAAATTGATATATAAATAATTGATTTTGTGTTTGCTAAACTTTGGTCATGTGACACTGCGAAAGGGAAAAAAAAAAAAAAGGGGAGGAAGAAAAAGACGAAAGGAAAGGAGGAAAGAAGAAGACGAAAGAAAAACGAAAGAAAAGAAGACGAAAAAGAAAACAAAAGAAAAGAAGAAGAAGACGAAAGAAGAAGAAGACGAAAGAAAAGGAGGAAAGAAGAAGACGAAAGAAAAGGAGGAAAGAAGAAGACGAAAGAAAAAAGGAGGAAAGAAGAAGACGAAAGAAAAAAGGAGGAAAGAAGAAGACGAAAGAAAAAAGGAGGAAAGAAGAAGACGAAAGAAAAAAGGAGGAAAGAAGAAGACGAAAGAAAAAAGGAGGAAAGAAGAAGACGAAAGAAAAAAGGAGGAAAGAAGAAGACGAAAGAAAAAAAGGAGGAAAGAAGAAGACGAAAGAAAAAAGGAGGAAAGAAGAAGACGAAAGAAAAAAGGAGGAAAGAAGAAGACGAAAGAAAAAGGAGGAAAGAAGAAGACGAAAGAAAAAAGGAGGAAAGAAGAAGACGAAAGAAAAAAAGGAGGAAAGAAGAAGACGAAAGAAAAAAGGAGGAAAGAAGAAGACGAAAGAAAAAAAAAGAGGAAAGAAGACGAATGAAGCTGCCATTTATGTGGCTTAGTTTATATAAACAAAGCCACGTCACATCCCAGGCATCTTGAAGAATGCATTAACATTTAGCTCTTAGTAAATTTGCACAAAAACATGCTGTACATACGCACAGTTTTGCATCACACATGTAGCGCAGCCCACTCGTTTCAATGGCAATGCTATAAATGCAGCAAAGTAGCTTTTGCACCTTTTTTGAGCATCAAAAAGTTTTTGTTTTTTTTTAAACTTTGCTAGGTTTAATGCACTTTTGGATAAAGAGAAACAGGCATTTTTTTTTGAGTTTGGGGTGCCATTAACAACGCACTTTGCACATCATGAGCAAATCTGCATGAAAATGAATGGTGAAGTGTGAATGCAGGCCGATATGGGATTTGTTTATAAAAACAAAGCCAAAGCCAAAATATCAGGTGCCGCCAATATGGATTGATTTATAAACAGAGCCAAGCCAAATATCATGTGTCACCAATAATGATTTATTTATCAAACAAAGCCATGGCACAAATTCAGGTTTTCGCCAATATGTATTTGTTTATAAACAAAGCCATGTGATCTCATGTCAGCACTGTCAGTGACATGACTTTGTTTATCTGCAAAGCCATCTCTGCATTTCCCTTCTATGGGTGTTTGATGTCCACCTAGAAAGAAAAAACTGACTAGATCTTTTCTAGAGCCACGAACTTCACTTATTTTTCTCTTTTAGCCGTTTAATATACACCATTGATAAGCGCTTTGTTATATCAGTTTGATACATGCAAAAAAAATAATAAAAACAACAACAAAAAAAAAACCCAGCTGATTCTGGGAAATCTATGCTGACGTTATTACATTATTCCCAGCTCTCTCTGTGGACTGCAGAACACCTCCACCCTAGGTTATGAAGATAGGACTACAGAACTCCTCCCCTTTACTTAACAATTTCTGCCCTAGTGTGACAACACTGATCCTCCTCATTAAAATACAGCGAGGCAACTTTGTCACCTTAGGACAGGAAGTGCGTTACTTACAGGCTTTTTGTTAGATCCGTTTTTATAAAAACACAAAAAATACTTGCCAGAAATCTGTGCTGAATGTTTATCGGTTACATTATTCCTAACTTTCTGTGGCCTGTAGAACATCTCCACCCTTGGTTATGGATAGATAGAGATAAAAAAAGGGAAGAAATGAGAGGGAAGATGTTATGTAGTCCCAACACACTTCCTAATGCACTTCCTGTCTTAGGGTGACAACACTGCCACTCCTTACAGTACAGAGAGGGGGTGTGGTCACCCCAGGACAGGAAGTGTGTTACCGACAGGAGTTTTCTTATCCAATTTCTTATCTTGGACTGAAGAATAATGAGGGTCTATATCGTAGAGATGAGGAGAGTGGAGGGTTTGAACAGTTTAGCAAACGCAACTGGGCAGGGCTGACACCTCTTCAGTCCTGTCTTCCCACAGCAGGATTTTAGGAGCCGAGAGCAATTTGTGCAGATCAGCAGGTATTTCTTTGTGCCGCTTGCTGGGAAAGAACAAAGGGGGGGGGGTGTTCCATAAAGATATGGATGAGCGAGTTTGGGGTGGAGGAACTTGACAGGCCTGCACAGAGTCCTGACCTCAACCCAATAGAACACTTTTGGGATGAATTTGGCCCCTTTCACACTGAGGCGCTTATATACTGCCAGTAAAACACTGAGTGCTTTTGAAGAGCTTTTCGGGAGTTTTTGAAGAGCTTTCCGTGCATTTCAATGGAGAGGGGAGTCTTTTCACCGCCCTGCCAGCGCACTGCCCCAGTGTGAAAGCATTCATTGATTTTAATGGAAAATCGTTTTTCAGGTACTTTTTTTTAGCGTGAAAGCGCCTCAGTGTGAAAGGGGTCTTAGACCCCTTTCACACTGTGCCGCCAGAGATAAAGCGATGCTATTTTTAGGTTTTACCCCCCCCCCCCAGCATCCGAAAAGGGGTCAAATCCGCCCACAAATGCTGCCAGAGTGGCGTTTTGCCGGCGGTATCGCAGCGCTGCCCCATTGATTTCAATGGGGAGCAGCGGTGAGTTCACCGCTCCAAAGAAGCTGCTGGCAGGACTTTTTCTGATGCCCTCGGGCTCTCACACTGGAGTGAATGGAGCAGCTGTTTTGGGGCGTTTTGCAGGCGCTATTTCTAACGCTACAGCGCTTGCAAAACGCTCCAGCCTGAAAGGGGTCTAAAAGTGGAGACTGCGAGCCAGGCCTTCTCATCCAACATCAGTGCCTGACCTCACAAATGCCCTTCTGGAAGAATAGTCAATCCTTCCCATAGACACCCTCCTAAACCTTGTGGACGGCCCTCCCAGAAGAGTTGAAGCTGTTCTGCTCATTATTCCTGGCAGTCATATTCTCGGTAGATTGGAATTGCTCTGTAACTTATTAGCGAAGTGATTGACGTATTTTTTCCGCCCCGAGCGGCAGGATTTTGCTGCGTCACGGTTTTGCTCAGCGTTTATTTATAGCAGAGCAAACACAAAGCAGATTTCAGCTCACATCAGCACTTTCACTTCTCTATGTACTCTTCTGACACGCCGGGGAAAAACAAGGAGGCGGGACCATTGTGCAATGTTTTTATGCCGTTCCACCTTTCACCTACCTTGTAAAAAGCACGTAGGTCGGCATTACTGGAGTGTAAAGAAAATGAAGTCTGGCTTTGATGGTTATTATTGTGTTCTTTTCCCCAGGGAATTGGCTACATGTAGCACTTTGTCCCATCTTCCTAGGTGCCGTCTAAGGCTAGCTGTGCAGGCAGACAGGGAGCCCCTCCCTCCTCCGCGGCCGTCCGACAACGCAGCTAGCAAGCAGATAGGAGAAGGCGAGTGTTTGGAGATGGAGAAGAGTGCCGTCTGACAACGCAGCTAGCGAGGAGATAGGAGAAGGCGTTTTTTTTGACAGATGACACATTTCTCTGTCTCTGAGCACTTACCTGCTGGTTTGGAACATTTCAGCCGACAAGCAAGTGCTTGGAGATGGAGAAGAGTGCCGCCTGATAACGCAGCTGGCAAGGAGATGGCCGCTTTGACAGATGGTACTTTTCTCTGTCTCCGAGCACTTACCTGGCAGTTTGGAAACGAGTGCTTGGAGAAGGAGAAGAGCGCCGTCTGTCAAAAGCAGCCGCCTCCTTGCTGGATGTGTTTTCGGACGGCCACATGGGGGGGGCAGCTAGCAAGGCAACGGCTGCTTTTCTCCAAACACGCACGCGACTGCTGAAATGTTTCAAACAAGCGAGCAAGCGCTCGCAGATAAGAAAAAGTGCCTCGTGTCAAAGCAGCCATCTTATCTCCTTGCTAGCTGCGTTGTCGGACGGCCGTGGTGGTAAGAGGAGCTCCTGGTCTGCCTACGCAATTAGCCTTAGACAGCACATAGGAAGATGGGACAGACAGGGAGCACCCCCCCCCCCCCCTCCTCCCTCCACGGCCGTCCAACAACGCAGCTAGCAAGGAGATAGGAGACGGCTGCTTTATCTCCTTGCTAGCTGCGTTGTTGCATTAAAAAAAAAAAAAAAAAAAAAAAAAACCACACAAGTGGTCAATACCACCAAAAGAAAGCTCTATTTGTGTGAATATATATATATATATTATATATATATATATATATATATATATTATATATATATATATATATATATATATATATATATATATATATATAATATATATACACACACACACACATACAATATGACTGCAGGTCCGCTTTCTCCTCTGTGTGCCTCTCTGATTCAGTTTCACTTTTTCTACCAGATAGTCTGACATTTCCCGGTCTTCATAGCCAACGCTCTGCCCACTTGCCCGGGGGGGAATGTATGGAGTTACTGCTGTGCGATTGGCTAACAAATTGCCAAGCGATTGAACAGGTGTGCCTAATAAAGCGGCCGGCGAGTGTATTTTGCCACGGAAATGGAGTATGGTGTGTGTTTGCAATGGAGAAAAAAAAAAAAACACCACACAAAAAAAAACAAAACACAACCTTATTTTTTTTGTATTTCTCACTGAAAATACGGGTTTGATAAACAGTTGAGTCAATATGATAAAGACATGGGGGGGGGGGAACCACCACCGCAAAAAAAAAAAAAAAATATTGCAGCTACCGCCATTTTATTTTACAGGGTCTCTGCTTTCAGGGGGGGGGGGCTTCACAAATCTTCAGGCCTAAAAATGTGCATTTTAACATGCATGAAAAAAAAAAAGCCAACGACCAGCAGTGAAATGCGCATGTATTGCGGAGAGGGGCGCAGTTGGTTTCCTTGACATATGTTTTAATATTTTGTTTCACCAGTGCTCCACCGCAGGGAAAAGGGGGGCGGGAGCGAAGGAGCGGCCGCAATGCGATTGATAGGCGGCTGTGCCAGCGTGACCAGATGTGGCACAGAGGGATTAACCCCTCACCCGCTGGCTAGACGGGAAAAGCCAACAGCAAATCCTCTTCTATTCTGGAACTCCCCTCCCCCCCCCCCCCCTTTTTGGGCCGGCGTCACGGCTCCTCCCGATAGACCTCACCCTTATCTGGACTCCGACCTTCACACCGCTTTGGCTAAACATTTCCAATAAATATTTTGTAATCACCGAGACTCAATGCCAGAGGATGTCATTAAATCCGACCTCCGGCCTCCCTTCCTGCCTCTTGCACAACTGAAACGGCTTCCTCCGGTTTCACCCGCACACTGTGAGCTTCTCACCATGTGCATTAGAAGCTGAGGCAAGTCCTATAGAGCCCCGCCCTCATTTCCTGGCTGGGCGTCGTCCAGCATCATCTAGCCGATTCCGCCCCAGCCTGACTTGGCCCCACCCCTTTCAGTCATTGGGGTTTTTAGTTCTTTCATCAAGGACAATCGGCATCAGCGTCTGATCGTTCCTGCTGCCCCCCCACTGGGGAGAGTCCGGCTCACTCTCTCTCTCAGTTTGATCTGGGGGGACCCATCGAGGGGGAAACCCAACATTTTGAGTTGTCACCAGAACAGGAAGTAAGGGGAACTCTTTCAATGGGGACACCTAAATAAAGAAGAAGGATTTCCCTGAACTCGCTCACCTCGGTTGTGTCCGAAGGCAGAAATCGTTCGTTACCCCCAACACTTCATATTCCTGATATGAGGCTGCTGTACCATGTACTTGTATGAGAACGTTTCCCGTTTTCTTTGTATTGTTTCCTTTATGTAAAATCCCTGGTGATCCTGCCCTCCGCTTTCCTAGTTAAAAAAAAAGGAAACTGACCACACTAGGCATGAGAGCACACTGTGGGCAGTTCTCTAGCTGTGCTGGGAACTCAGCCTGCTGTCCTCCAATGATCAGATTTGTCCTGACATGCCCCACGATGCACAGCCATTCATTGGGAAGCTCAGTGCACCGCTCCTCCTCCCCCCAGCTCTTTTGCAGCTGAGAACAGAGGGAATGTGATCACAAATAAATAAAAAAAAAAAAAAAAAAAAAAAAAAAAAAAGGGAAGAAGAAGTTCACATGCCTATTGCTGTCACAAGTCAAGTGACGTTTACTTTCCTTGTGATAGCATAAAAAATAAATAAATAAATAAATAAAAAAAAAAAAAAAAAAAAAAGACAGTGCCCGTTTGGGCTGTGTTGTGTTTTTTTTTTACATTAAATGGGGGGAGGGGGGGGGGGGGGTCAAGGGGTTATGAAAAAAAAAAAAATAATAATAAATAATAAATAATAATAATAATAATAATAAAATTTTGCTTTAGCTCTATCCATTATTCCCTGGAATTGTAGAATGTGCAGAGCAAGGTTGAGACATAAAATCCTTCTGACTTGGAGAGGAATGTACCATGAAGCTCTGCGGGGGGGTGGGGGGGGGTGGGGTCGGAGGACGGCACATAAGAGAATTGACCCGAGTCAGCAAAAAAAAAAAAAAAAAGTTACAGGAAGTCCCAACTACCAGATCGATCGTCTTCCTTACCGGGACAGGCGGAGGCAAACATGGGGAAGGCGCGTTCGTCCCGCGTCTGCCGCCGGAACCGCTGGATGAAATCTTTCTGCGTCTCCAGGATGCTGAAATCTGCCGCGATCGTCGTGTCAAAAACATGATGGATGCCTGATGGGAGGAAGAATAGACCGTCAGATATTACACCGCCACCCTATTAGATTGTAAGCTCTTAGGAGCAGCGCCCACTTAAGCATCTTGTATTGCAACTGTATTGTCTTCCCTTTTATATTGTAAGCGCTGCGTAAACTGCTGGCAATACATAAATCCTGTATAATAATAATAATAATACACAGTAATCAAGCATACAGTATAGTTAATCTAAGAGTCCACTTTAAAAGAGAACCTGTCACCAACTTAAAGAACACCAGAGAGGAAAACAAAAAAAAAGCGCGTTCGCTCTTCTTTTAAAAAAAACTTTAGTTTCAAGGAGCACCGATAGTATAGCTTTTGCCGGGGCAGAGGAACTGCTGTGTAGTAGAGCATAGCTCTTCTCTCAGCTATAGTATTGGCACCCCGTATCAGGCTTATGAGAGAGAGAGAGAGAGAGAGAGAGAGAGAGAAAGAGAGAGAAAGAGAGAGAGAAAGAGAGAGAGAAAGAGAGAGAGAAAGAGAGAGAAAGAGAGAGAGAAAGAGAGAGAAAGAGAGAGAGA